>JABUQX010065993.1:85000-87500 GCA_015478945.1 Trachelipus rathkii | reverse complement strand
ACCACTCAAGGGCAGAGCCCTATTCAGGGAAAGGGTGTTGCACGCCAAAATTTCATCCGATAAGCACAAATTACGCAGATGAGCACAGACGCAGGATTTAAAATGAGGGAGATTAAATTTAGCAGGAAACACAGAAGATGGAAGAGAGTTCCACAGAACAGAGGTGGCAGGAAAGATGGAAGCACCGCAGCGAACTAGCCTGGAGTTGTAATATCTACACAAAATCATGCACAGACACAGCACTTTGTGCTACGAGTGGCGTCATAAAGGTGGTACGCGAGTGGTGTTCTCGAACACCTGCCGCTGCGGTACCTAGAAAAGATAAAGCACCAACATCGCGCTGCAAAGATATAATGGCTGGCGTGAACTGGAAAGCACAGAAGAGCGAGGTCTTTGGTTTTGACTCTGACTCCCCGTACAAAAGCCGGTTGAAACCAGAGCCCCCCCCCCAGATATAGAGAACAGTACTCCATACAAAAGCGGATGAGACCCTTGTATAGCTGGAGTAACTGAGAAGAGAGAAAAATAGTCTCGTCTAAACAGAACTCCCAATTTCTTTGAGGCCGCCCTAGCAAGCAACCGTTGTGATGTGAGGTTTCAAGACATTTTTTTTGTTTATGTTTAAGGCCAAGGATGTTTATATTGTCAACAGGAGAGACAGAAACCAAGTCGAAAGAAAGTTAGAAAGTGTTTTAGAGAGGGAGATTTGTAGAAGTTGGGTTTTAAAGAATTGAATTTCAGCACAAGGTTGAGACGACCCCAATCGGAAATTCTATCCAGATCAGCGAGAATAGAATAGAAAGATTAAGACGAGAAGCAATTCTAGAAGTAAGAGGAGCAAAATTGAAATGAGTTGAAGAATGAAGGGTCGAGTAATCGGCATATGAGTGATAGAGTTAGATGTGCAGGTGAGAAGATCATTAATGAAAAGTAGGAATAAAGTAGGAGATAAGACCGAATCCTGAGGAACACCACTATTAACAGAAAAAGAAGAAGTCGCTCCATCAACAATAGCCTATATTGAGCGACTTGAAAGAAAGCTAGATATAAGTAAGCAAAGAGAAGGAGAAACCCAAAGGAGGGGAACTTGAGAGCAGTGACGCGTGCCATAGCTGGTCAAATGCTTGGATAGCGTCAAGCTCCCACCACGCAAATCTCCCCATAGTTCCTAAGAGGAGAAAACCATAAATCGGTTAAATAGGAAAGTATATCGCCAGTAGACCTTGAACGTCAAAAGCCGTACTGGCGATCGGAAAGAAGAGAATGAGATTCCAGATGGTCTAAGAAGTGAGAGCTGAGAAGGGTTTCAAAGATCTTAGATAGAATCAAGTAAGGGCGATAGTTGGAAGGATCAGAGCGGCTTCCTTTTTTCGGAATAGGTTGGACATGTGCGTGCTTCCCAACACTGAGGGAAAGTGCTAATGAGACATGGAGGGTATAGTTGAATTGGGGTTGGGTCAGCACTTACACATCTCCCTCAAACTGGGAGGAAGCATCCGGGCCACCTGCCTCAATCGTTCAGATCTCAGGAGCCCATGCACCCGATCAAATGTAATCACAGGCAAAGACATAGGACACTTGAGAGGAGGAGGAGGAGGAGGAGGAAGAAGAAAAATGCAAGAATCGTCCAGGGTTGAGTTAGAGGAATATAGGAGGCCGAAGAGATTGGCCTTTCAGTTGAAGAGTTAGCAACAGAGCCATCAGATCGAATAAGAGGAGGAAAGGCAGATTTACGAACCCCGCACTGAGATACTTCATCTCTGACTATAAGGTTTAAGCTAGTCAAAGATAATATTTGTGCAAAGTGCTCAGCATCCACCAGATCCATTTATAATCTTGTGATTAAGACATTACTATCATCAGAAGTGAAAACTCATGTTACGTATATAGTATCAGATGGGCCTGGCCGAGAATTCATTCAAGTTAAATAAAGTAAGGATGTGATATTACATATATATATATATATATATATATATATATATATATATATATATATATATATATATATATATATATATATATATATATATATATATATATATATATATATATATATTGTATATATATATATATATATATATATAGAAAGAGAGAGTATATAGTATATATATATATATATATATATATATATATAGAAAGAGTATATATATATATATATGGCAGGAGAAATAACGAGAGATGTGGGTGAAGGGAAGATGGGTGGCAATGCATAAAATACATAATATAGCATATAATAATAATAAAAAATAATAATAATACACACACACATAAAATAATAATAATAATAATAATAATAAATAATAATAATAATAATAATAATAATAATAATAATAATAATAATAATAATAATAAAAATATCCCTAACAATATTAATAATGATATTAAGCCTACCAGACTTAAATAATTTAGGCTTTGACCTAGCAGATACTTAAATACATTAATTAATGCCTAATAGTATATTATTGTAAAAACAATAGGATATACCAACTTATAGTTTTAA
>JABUQX010065993.1:0-67500 GCA_015478945.1 Trachelipus rathkii | reverse complement strand
AAAATTTTTTCGAAAATAATACTCTGGCTCGCGACTTCTCTCCGACTTTGAACCGGCTCCGGCTCCAGCTCCGACTCCAAATCCGGATCCGTTAAAGGATTCTGCACTATTTGAAAATTTTTCAGCAAGTCTTCTGGCAATATAAATTTTCATCTAAGAAAATTATTTCTTGAAAAATTTATACCCAGGATCCAGCTCCGGCTCCGGATCCGGAATCCGGCATGATCCCGATCCGGACCTGACTAAGGTTTCTGCATTATTTGAAAATTTTTAATGCTTCTTCTGGCAATAAATTTTCACCTAAAAAAAATATTTTTTGAAAAAAATTCGTACAAAATTTCCCGGCTCCGGCTCCGGCTCCAGCTCCGGCTCCGGCTCCTGACTTCACTTCGCTTCGGATTCGACTAAGGTTTCTGCAATATTTGAAAATTGTTTAGCATGACTTCTGGCATAAATTTTTCATTTAAAAAAATATTCTTCTGAAAAAAAAATTATACTTATTGCACCGGTTCTGACTCTGGCTCCGACTTCGACTCTGGCCTGACTCCGGCATCCGGATCCGACTAAGGAATTCTGCACTATTTGAAAACCTGTTCAGCAACGTCTTCTGGAAAGTAAATTTTTCATTCTAAAAAAATTTTTACTTGAAGAAAAAAATTTATACCCAGAATTCGGCTCCGAATCCGGATCCGGATCCAACTAAGGTTTCTGCACTAAATTTTTCAGCACTTCTTCGGCAAAAAATTTTTCACCTAAAAAGAATATTTTTCGAAAAAAATCAAACTACGGCACCGGCTCTGACTTCCTCCCACTTCGACTCCGGCTCCGACTCGGATCCGGAATCCGACTAGGATTCTGCACTATTTTGAAAAAATTGTTCAGTACGTCTTCTGGCATTAAATTTTTCACCTAAAAAAATATTTTTAAAAAAAAATTCATACCCAGGCTCCGGCTCCGGCTCCGGCTCCGGCTCCGGCTCCGGCTCCGACCTCCGACTACAGCTCCGATCTGACTAGGTTTCTGAACTATTTGAACAAATTGTTCAGTACGTCTTCTGGCATTAAAAATTTTTCATCTAAAAATATATTTTTAGAAAAAAATATACGCCAGGTCCGGCTCCGGCCTCGGCTCAACTCGGCTTCAGCTCCGATCCGAAAAAATTTTTGCACTATTTGAAAATTGTTCAGCAGATCTTCTAAAAAAATATTTCTTCGAAAAAAAATCATACTCCGGCTCCGGCTCCGACTTCGACTCCGGCTCTGACTTCGGATCCGGATCCGGGATCCGACTAAGGATTCTGTACTATTTGAAAATTGTTTCCAGCAAATCTTCTGCCAATAAATTTTTCATCTAAAAAAATTATTTCATGAAAAAAATTATACCCAGGCTCCGGCTCCGGCTCCGGCTCCATTTATTTGACTGAGTAAAATCCGAAGAATGAGCTAGAGGTTGAGAATATAAAAAAAAAAAATTAGATTTTCTATAATTATAAATAAAACATTTTTTGATCCTAAACCTGGAATTGCAATTTTGACTGGAATTGAAATTTTTTAGTTCGACACCTCTCTAAATAAATTTCTGTATCTAAAAAACTATTTAGAATTTTTAAAAAATAATTACACCATGATGTTCAGGAGGAATTTTTCTACTAATTTAGATAATAAAAAAAAAATGTGAAAATTTTGATTTTGCTTTCAAAAAGTAGGGGGTCTAGTTATGAAGTCTCCCCTTAAAAATAATTGAATAAATTTAGATATATAATGTTATTTACATTACAGTATATGAACATATTTTATTGACTAGTTAATTAGTAGGACATTTATTATATTACAGTACATTACAGTACTGTACATATCTTAAATTGGAAAAAAAAGTTTTTTTAAATGAAAAAAATATACAATGTATAAACTTTTATAAATTTGGAGATAATTTTTTTTCATATATATTTAACTGAATAGCCTAAGTCCTGTAATACAAAAGTTTAAAGTTAATACAATTGCGAACAAAAATAGTTTCTTTCAAAGTGTAAATGAAGCTGAAGGAGTTGGAGATGAAGGCGGTTCCGAATCTGTAGATTGCATAGGGTGCTTTTTTGAGAAATAGATCGTTATCGCCAATTGACGCTTTTACCTTTTTAGCTTACCAAATATTTCTTCATATGGTTTTAAATCATTTTTCAATTTTTCCTTTTACACTTTTACCAACCGCGGTATTGCAAGAACCGCGTTCTATAAGAACGCGTTCTACGAGGGACGACTGTATATATATATATATATATATATATATATATAATATATTATATATATATATATATATATATATATATAATATATATATATATATAATATATTATATATATATATATATATATATATATATATATATATATATATATATATTTAAAGATAGGTTTAGGGCAGCGTTGATCTTTGGAAGGCTAAGATTGCGTTCACAGGAACGTCGATCCATATAGCCACCTATACCCAAATGGTCGACATTTATTCTAATTTCAAAGCTTTCAAAAAAAATTTCGACATAAAATATCGAAATAAAAGAACCTGATATAAAATCCTTAAAATAATCGATTGATAGATGTCGATCATTTGGCATTGTTGATTTACTGTGTCGACGGTTTGGACGAGAAGCAAATATTTTGTTGACCATTTTACCTTGAAGAAATTTTTTGTTAACCCTTTGGACAAGTGAAAATTTTTTTTATTGTCCTGTCGACTATTTTTCCTGTTGACCCTTTTTCCTGTCGACGATTTGGGTATTCCCCCCACATAGCCTGCTGCAGGCGTTAGCACTTGTTGATGGCAGTGGCAGGAGAGCTACATAAGGCTATGTTAAGTTTTGTTGAGTTCGGTTCGTCAGAGAAATCTAACGTCTGCTGCTGGTTATGTGAGTTGACGTTGCCGTGAACCTTATCCTAACCTTCGAAATATCAACGTTGCCATATATATATATATATATTATATATATATATATATATATATATATAATATATATATATATATATATATATATATTATATATATATATATATATATATATATATTATATATATAAAAAATATATATATAATATTTATAGTGGTTTATATATATATGTATATATTATATATATATATATATAATATATATATATATATATATATATATATATAATATATATAATATATATAAATATATATATATATATATATATAATATAAATATATATATATATATGAATATATATATATATATATATATATATATATATTCATATAATATATATATATATATAACTATATTATATATATATATATAATATATATATATATTATATATATAATATATATATATATATATTATATATATAAATGAATATAAAAATAAATAATTTAATAATGCAATTTTTGGTATTTTAGCATTTTGCATGCCTTATTTGTGAAAATATTCTTGTTCAAAGTGAAAATTTTTCGATTTTGAGCGCTAGTATGCTCTCTCTCTCTCTCTCTCTCTCTCTCTCTCTCTCTCTCTCTCTCTCTCTCTCTTCTCTCTCTCTCTCTCTCTCTCTCTCTCTCTCCTCTCTCTCTCTCTCTCTCTCTCTTCTCCTCTCTCTCTCTCTCACTCAGTTCCCAACAGATGTCGTGGATCGTATCTCCTTTGCAGAACTCACTGCTCAAGCGTACACTCTGCTGAAGACAGAAGTCATTAACATCTACGAGAAGAGTTAGACTGAATTATTCAATGAACTTATGTCTAAACAAGCTTACAGTGGAAAGCCTTCAATTCATCTGCGAGAAATGCTTCGTTATGGTACCAAATTGAAAACTGGAGAAGACATCATCTATCATCCAAATGCAGTTTTTGAAGACTCTTCCAACCAACATTCGACCAACTGTAGCTGCGCAAACAGCACTTAGCCTTGATCAAATTGGAGATCTAGTTAACGATCTATTTGTTTTGGTATTGTCCACTCCTGTTATGGCAGTATCCATAGCAACGACTACAGCAAGCAACTAACACGTTATCTTCATTTTGGTTTTCGGCAGCAGCAGCCAATAACAACAACAGCAGCACCAACAGCTACAGGAATACCTCCAGGACTTCGTCCATCTAGACAGAACCAAAGACCCCACGTCTGCCGAGCTCACATTTACTTCGCCCAACGGACAAGAACATGCTGTCCATGGTGCAAAAGTGACCGGATAAATCTAACGTTAATGTGCAGCCCTCGTATCGACCCTCTTCTAGAGCTTTTTCTCCTGCTCCAATGGAAAGCTAGAAATGCTAGCTGATTGCTGCTCTATAATCAGTTCGCAACTAGCTATCAACATCACAATATTCGTCGAAGATACTCTCTTCTTACTGGACACCTACGCCTCCGTCTCGATCATACCTTATTTAATGGTAACCAACATGTCCCTATTTGCAACTAATATCAATTGTTCTGCACCCAATTGCTCGCTTATAAAGTGTCATGGTGAAATAGTGACATATATAAATAACGATCAAGAAGCTTCGTCGGGAATTTAATTGAACTTTCATAGTAGCTAATATCGCAATGCTAATATTGGGTATGGATTTTTTACACCATTACAACTTAATCATTGATTGTGGGAAGAAAACTCTGCAAGACACAAATACGTCTCTTATAGCACCTTTTCAAGTGTTTTCCGCAGAAGTTCCTTCCTTGCAAATCAACGCTAACATGGAGGACTCTCACATCCCATCTGTGCTTCAGGAGTTTACTTTGTTAACTTTACCCATTGACTTGACGAACATCAAATTTAATCCACAAGAACCTGTTCACTACATAGAGACTAGATATTCTAATTCAGCGTTTGCAAGACCTGGCCGTCTTCCCGAAGATAAACTAAAAGCAGCAAAAGCAGAATTAGAAACTCTTTTGAAGAATGGAATCATCAGACCTTCCAAGTTTTCTTGGGCTTCTCCTCTCCATCTGGTGCCAAAGAAAAGCCCTGGAACCTGGAGGCCTTGTGGTGATTATAGATCTTTGAATGTTATTATTAACATCGGTAAATATCCACTTCCTCGAATTGAATGTCTCTCTCACACCGTTTACATGGATCAGCTATCTTCAGCAAAAGAGACCTTCAGAGGGCATACCATCAAATTCCAATACGACCGGAGGACATCGAAAAGACTGCCATTACAATTTCTTTCGGCCTGTTTGAATACGTTTCTATGCAGTTTGGTTTGAAAAATGCTTGCCTTACATTGCAACGCAAAATGGACTCCATTTTTCGACATCTCCCGTTTATTTACGTCTACCTAGATGACTTGGTAATATTTTCATAAACTTCTGAACAACATGAAGAACATCTCAGGATCGTTTTGAAGCTTCTTCAGAAAAATTCTTTCAAAAAATCTCCTTAGAAAAAATGTGAATTCTTCAAGTCATCTCTCAACTATTTGGGATATCATATTTCTTCAGATGGACTTTCTCCTCCTTCAGAAAAGACGTCCGAAATTTCCAAGTACCTTCTTCCTCGAGATTCAGCAGCTCTTGAAAAAATTCTTGGAATGATAAGATACTAATCCCCGTCACTTCCCCTTGTTTTGTACAAAACTCATATTACCTGCTTACTCATGGACAATGTTCCCTACCGAACCTAAGCTCATGCAACTCAGCCCCGTACATTACGTTCACCCTTCCTATTCCTTTATCAGAAAAAGTAAAACACCATCCAAAAGATAAGTCCCTTACGTGGACGACAGAAGAATAAGAATCCCTCATTGAAATTCAAGAAATCACATCTGCCACTATAACGCCCACAAACTCATTCCGTCTCACTTGCCTCTGGTTTCAGCCAGACTTCCATACAAGTGGATAAGGACAGCAGCCAGACTTCCATAGGAGCAGCCCTTCATTAGATGGCTGATGGACAGCCGGTATCTATAGATTTCTTCAGTAAAAAGCTAGCAGAACTGCAACGAAAATACTTAGCTTTCGACTGTGAACTTCTAGCAACCTACTATTTTGTTCTTCATTTCAAGCATATGTTAGAAAAAAGGAATGTTATCTTGTGCACTGATCACAAACCTCTCGTCTCAGCTTTTTACAGTAGCAATCAAGAAAAAAATGATCGTCAGCAACGTCATCTTTCTGTCTTAACAGAATATGCCTCTTCAATAACCTATCTTAGGGGTGCAGATAACATCTTGGCAGAAACTTTTTCTCGGATATCCTCGGTAACAGTAGATGCTTTGAATTTACCTTCCATCACCCGTCTTCAATCAATGGATGAAGAAACTATCACTTTTCAGCAGCGTCTTCATTCTTATCCTGTACAAAATAATCTTCAAGTATGGTGTGATACTTCATCAGCTTTTCCACGACCATTTCTGCAAAAACCTTGTCGTGAACAAATCTTCCACAATTTTCATCAGATGTCTCATACTGGAGTTAAGGCTTCTCTGCGTCTTATCAAGACTTGGTATTTCTAGCATAACATGGATCGTGACATCAAAATTTTGGTTGTCAGCAGTGTCAACTTTCATAGATTCAACGTCATACTAAACCACCTATTGCTCCCATGGAAATCCCGTCACTATAAATATCGACATTGAGGGACCATTACCTCCATCCTCCTTGACTGCTACTTCAGCTCTAGTCGTCAGATATCTACTCACGTGCATTGACAAGAACACTAAGTGGACAGAAGAAATTCTTTTAGTGAATACGACTTCAAAATCTGTCGTTTTTGCCTTCATGCAGTGGATATCAAGATTTAGAATTCCGCTCTACGTAACCTCAGATAGAGAAGGAGAATTCTTCGCCGAGCTATCACTCTTGATTGGATTTCACAGGCTCTGGAGTAGCGCTTACCACCCTTCAGCAAATTGCCAAATCGAAAGGTTTCATCGATCACTGGAAAGTTCTATCATAGCGTGACAAAACTGGTTACTATCTCATCAAGTCATCATGGCGCGACAAAACTGGTTACTATCTCATCAAGTCATCATGGCGCGACAAAACTGGTTACTATCTCATCAAGTCATCATGGCGCGACAAAACTGGTTACTATCTCTTCCAGTCATCATGCTAAGTCTTTGCTGCATTCCTGATGACTCCAGATTTTTTCCTTTTTAAGCAATAGCCAAAAAAACGCCTCTGTGTCCTTTAGAACTTTTTCAAACACCTAAAAATGGAGATTCTTCCAGCGACTTCCTGAGAAAATTTACTGCTCACATGAAACAACTTAATTTCCGACAGCCACCATCTCTTCATCCCTCCAGTACTTCATCATATATTCCTGCCGAACTTCAAACCTGTACCCATGTCTTTCTTGATGTCGATGGCATTCGGAAGAGTTTGGAAGCACCTTATTCTGGCCCTTACAAGGTTCTTCAAAGGATGGGTCGCTGCTACAAGACAATTTTCTGATGGACAGGCAGATGTGGCTTCGATTAGTCGTTTGAAGACTGATGTACTTCCTTCGCCTTCACAGATGGTTCCTTTTTCGGCTGGTAATGCGCCTTCCCAGATGGTTCCTTTACCGGAAGGTAATTCGCCTTCGCAGATGGTTCCTCAATCGGATGATGATTCGCCGTATCAAATGGTGTCACAATTCTCAAGCGGAACCGGCTTTAGTATATATAAAAAGAAAAAAAGAAAGAAAAAAGATAAAAAAAAAAAAAAAAAAAAAAAAAAAAAAAAAAAAAAAAAAAAAAAAAAAAAAAAAAAAAAAATAATTTTTTTTTTAAAAATAAAAATAATAGTTTTTAAAGTGATTTATTTTAATAATATTTTAGTAATTTTGAGTACATAAATTTTAGTGTAAAAATACGCTCCACTTTTAGGGGGGAAAGTGATATGTAGTGTGTTACCCATAAAATATATTGCATTTTCTTTAACCACATTCAAAGAAAATAAACATTTTTTTATTGAATTATTTGGATTCATGATAATTGTAAATATGTTTTTATTGTTTTGACTTGATAATGTTGTGCTGAATAATGTAATTTTTGATATTTTAGCATTTTATATGCCTTATTTGTGAAAATAATCTTGCTCCTAGTGAAAATGGTACGATTTTGAGCGGCTAGTATGTTCACTCACTCTCTCTCTCTATTATTGAGTCGTTCGGAGTGGTCAACGACATTGCCCATCTCTCTTCCTACTCTCATCTCTCGTCTCTCTCTCTCTCTCCTCTCTCTCTCTCTTCTCTCTCTCTCTCTCTCTCTCTCTCTCTCGATGAAGACGTAAAAATGCATTTATTGTGTTAGATGAATTTTTACACCGTGATATCGGGTAGATTGTTTAAATTATATATAGTATAATATTGTATTTTGCAACATTTTATATCATATTTCGGTATATTGTTTGAGTAAATAGCTTGTATATTGGGTGATTTGAAAATTTTGGGTTCCCGCATCTTTTGTACTCATATCGCATCGCGATGGCGGGCTTTTTAAAGTTTCGAATGTGAAAAAAATTAACTTAGTGGTAGAAGTACAAGAGATTCAGATATAATAAATTTTTAATAAAAATTATTAATTGATTATTACGCTTAACTTTAGGTCAGCGGAAGGTTTTCTTATAACTGCCCAGATTATTTTAATTAGACAACTATCATGACCAAAACTGAGTTTTATTCCCTATCTATAGAAATAAGTTTTAAAAAGGGTCATAAATACTTGGTTGACGGTTCATTAGTCTCGAAGTCCCAATGAAAGCGTCTGATATAGCCTCTTGTACTTGGTGAAGAAGGCGGCTTCAGCAGAGAAAGATGTATACCCTAGTACCTGTAGATACTTAGATCCCTCAACGTATAAACGAAGTCTAATACGAGGGGCTATCAAAAGAACACCATCACTACTACCTGTGCAGTGGAAGGATTACGAAACCAGATACCTTCAACGCACAACTTGTTGAAGTGGGAGGGGAAACCAAATAGCTCTCTCCCAGCACTTCTTTCCACCTTATTATAGTATATTATATATATAGTAGTAGCAAAAGTATAAGTATAGTATAAGTATATTATATATATAGTATATATATTATATACTATAAATATATATATATTATATATTACAGTTAACACCACAGCTCACGTGCAGAGCCCTAATCTAGGAGGGAGTTTGCCCAATTTTTAAGCCTAAGCAAGACGGAGTCAAGAAAGAACAGCCCACACTCACACGCCCGACCATTGACGAACCTGAGTCTCTCGCTTAGTTGGGCAAGGGCTCTACACCTCTACCGCTGATCTATCGGACGGAATTTGGTGTTTAATCCATTTCTTCTTCTGAACTACTGCTCGAAGAAAACGGTTATTATGAGCCGACTGCGCTGTGAAAATATCCGATTCCTTATATGATTCTTATAAAACTCATGTCGCTTTTATCCAAACTTCACTGGCCAGCAGAATTACATGACGCATTTTTATATTATTTTACAAGCAATGTTTAAAATAATTCAAAAGAACAGAGGTTAAAATTTTGTCGCTTCTCCATTTATTTCAGATAATTTCTTTTTTTTTTTAGCTAAATGAAAAGAATCTTAGCAAAAACTTTGCAGCTCCACCACTAAAATTTTATCGAAACGTAAAATGTTGTTTCTTCACTAAAGTTGTTAAACGGCAAAGTTATATTCAAATTTGTCATTTTTTTACCATTTCGAGTAATTATTCTGGGCCTCGAAGGACTGACGTGTCAAAAAACACTCTCTTTTTCTGAGACTATTTCAAAACTTTAACGAAGCTCCTGCATCTTTCAATCTTCAGGCTTCTTCACTGGTGTTCTTCAGTTTCTTCACTTTATTTTCTTCCTTTCTATTTTTAATGAGTCCATCTTCGACGACATTCGGATTACATATATATATATATATATATATATATATATATATATATACTACTATATATAAATATATAGTATATATAATATTATATATATATATATTATAATATTTAAAATAAGTGCTATAGAATATATTATATATGATACATTATCTTTTATGCTGAATAGAAATAGATATCATACAATACTTATATTCTATACTATACTATTATTAAAATATTATACTATAAATATATATAATATATATATATATATATATCATTATATTAAATATAATAGTATATTAATATATATATAAATTTTTATATATATATATATAATTATATATACAATATATATATCAACTATATATATATATTATAACTAACTATTATATATATATATATAACCAACTATATATATATATATTATATTATAATATATTTAGTATATATATATTAATATTACTATATATAGTATATATTTTCTAGCGTCATATATAGTAATATTATCATACTACTAATGATATATATATAGTATTATAAAATTTACTATATATATATATATATATATATTATATATAGTATATAGATATAAATTATAGATATATATATTATACCCATTCTCCCAGGTAAGATTTTCGCCCTGTCAGTTGAGACCAGCATCTTCCTTCTGGCTACGAAACTCCTTGATCCTAGAGCACTAAAGAAAACTTTTTTTCTGCGCAATGGTTTCCGATGCTAGTCCTTGAATTATGCACGCAGGTAGGGTTTCACCCTTTCAATGGATTTTAGTCTCTTCTTCCATTTGACCTCGAAATTCGTTCTCCCAGAGTTCTCAAGAGATCGTGTCTCTAGGCAGCATAAGATTACAATGCTTGGTCCAGGAGTTCTACAAGCAGAAAAGTAAAGGGCCGGGTTGCTAGCCCTGTCGCCCTATATATATATATATATATAATATATATATATATATATATAATATATATTATATATATATTATATATATATATTATAAAAGTATATATATATATATATATATATAATATTATAATATATATATATATATATATATATGTTGTTATTATTATTATTATTATTATTATTATTATTATTATTATTATTATTATTATTATTATTATTATTATTTTATTATTGATTATTATATTATTATTTTATTATTATTATTATTATTATATATTATTATATTATTATTATTATTATTATATTATTATTATTAATTATTATTATTATTGAAATAAAGGGTTCTCTGCCTAATAACCAAGCGAAGAGTCTCTTTCTATATGATCCGATGTGCCGCTATATCCAAACTCCTTTGACCAGATTAATTAAAATGCATTAATTATATTAATTTACAATCCAAATTTAATTTCTTTAAATTAAATAATCCAAAAGAACTAAGCTGGGAAATATTGTCACTCCTCCATTTAAATTTCAGATAAATTTTGATATTTTTATTACTTATTAAAATATATGAAAAGAAATGTTATCAGATACGGAACACGTCATATAATTTTTTATTGAAAATATAAAATATTAGTTTTGTATTATAAAATTTAAAAACTTTGATCACAAAGGGATTAGTTTCTGGAAACAAGTGGACCAGGAAGGGAAGGAGAAAAACATTACTACTCTTCGTATTAGATTATTAGAATTTAGTAAGAAATCTCACCCTCCCGTTGATACCCAAAAATAGGGTTTCAATGTCTTTGGGAACTCGGCTGTTATTGCGTTGAAGACAGTCGTTTATATATATATATTATATATATTTATTATATATTATATATATATAAAAATATATAATTAATATATTATATATATATATATATATAATATATATATATATATATATATATATATATATATATATATATATATATATTAATTTTATATATATATATATATATATTATTTATATATAATATATATATATATATATATTATATTATATATATATATATATATATATATATATTTATTAATATATATATATATAATACGATTGGCTACTCAACGTTATTGTCAACTTCAAAAATTAGCGGGATAGTATTGAAAGCAGGGATGGACAGGAAAAATCAATTTGCTATTAAATCACTGATTTTTTCACTTGATTATTTTGCGGCCAAAACATCATATTTTGCTTTTTTTGATTTTTGCTTGTTTATATTATATTTTTTAATATTTTTGGTATATTAAGGTGATTTAACTTCAATAGGAATAAAAAATTATAATAATAATATCATAGCAAGTCTACTCTGTTTCAAATTTCTACACTATAGAAATGTCAACAAAAGATCCTGTTTCTCACAATATGTTTCTTTTAAGTTGTCTGACATGCTAAATGTCTCGTACTAGTGGCTTACTGAAGAACACAAGTCTCGCGAGTGTGCCAAAAAAAATATACATTCTAAATAGTGTTTTGTCGTTTCTACATCTATCCAGACATCGATTTAATGTCCCCAACCCTGAGTGTGAATAGGAGTATAATGAGTTCCCTAAAACTCTGAACCGTCTTATAATATAGTGTCACTATGCAATCTGATCAGTTAGGGAACTTTCTCAATTTGACAATCACTCCTTATGAAACTGCACATCTAACGATGGACCCGTTCCCCCTTCAGCCTCTGTCTATATACAATATGCCGGCCTATTCACTTTTATGTATAGTTTAAGAATTTCTGCGTATAGTGATCAAGTTACGAATGAAATCTAGATGTGTGTGTAAAATATGTGGAAAAAAGAAAAAAAAATGGGAAAATTCATAGACGTTTTATAGCCTTTATTTTATGCTTATTCTTCATTTTAATTCAGTGTATTATAAAAGAAAGAAAAGAAGAAACAAGTTACAAACTAGTCGTCGCACACTCACACAGAGTTGCCGCTGGGATAGAGCTGTGTCCATCTCTCGTATTTAATTAGCATTGAAGACTCTTTCAGATTGTACGATTACTCACCTCAAAGTGCTCGAATGTTTTCTTGTGACCTCACGGGAGTACATCTTTCCTTTTGGCAGCGATGGGAACGTCCATTTGTTTTTGTGCACTCGTAACAGTGTCATTGGTCAAATAATTTCTTTTGGCCTTCGAAAAATTTTTCTTAACAGCAAAATGACCCCAGTAAGGGGTCATTTTGGATCTGAAGTCTTCCTCTTCCGTTAAAGTTTCAGGGATTTTCTGAAAATTCTATATCTATATTATATATATATATATAATATAATAAAATATATATAATATAATATATATATATTATAATATATATATTATATATGTTATAATATTATAGTATACTATATTATATATATATATTATATTTTAGCGGTGTAGCGACAGGCGTGGCATGGTTGATTTTCACTATCCGCGGCATGAGGATGCGGATGAGGATGCGACTAACGAGAAAAAAAAATCACTATCCGCGGTTTGATGAGGATAGCGGATAGTTAAAGTTTTTAGAGTTTTAGCCACAGGTACTTCATATATATACACACACACACAACACACATGATATTATTATATATATATATCATACCTTGTTACTACCTAATATATATATATATTATATATATATATATATATATATATATAATTTTATATATATATCATAATATATATATATATACTCTCTCATATATTATAGTATATACTATATATATATATATATATACCTGTTTACCAGAGTTTAGAGCTTGACCTAACTATTTTGCACACCTACCACCTCCTATCCACAGCCTCTACCCATTTAGAAAGAAACGTATATATATAATTAACTGACTTGAATTCATTAAATAATTCTGCTCGATTTATTCCTACTATAACTTTCCCATGAATATTTTTAGGCGCCAGATTTCTCTCTCTACGCGCACTATATGACATATAACCAGCATTTTTCATTTTCTCGATGCCCTAATTTCTTCATGTGGATCCGTGCGAAAGAGGATCGGGTTGAAGTTAGAGCTAGCTCTGTCTCTCTATTCATGTATTGAGTCGAGTGAGATTTTGGATCACTGAAATATTTCTCTCTGGCATACACTAGCTTACACTCTGTTCTTGTATTTACTGTGTATGCATGTTAATGATGTTGAATATAATGATTAATTATCTCTGGAGCACTGTGTTAGATGCAGTTTGAGTTTAAGTGGAGGGAAAACTTCTACAAATTATCCACGGCCACCACACAAGTGGATCTTTATTCTGCATTCAAGCTTTTTCAGCATTGATATTCTTCGTATCAATCGACTAGAAGTGTCTTTTGACGCGCTCTGCAAAACTTTTCATCGCTGATCTTTTATTTTATGCTTCAGTAATATTTCTGCCCATTTAGCGAGCATCATCACATAGGCATTTCCTAAAACTAATTTTAGCCACTCTGTGAATACGTGGTATCAAGAAATTTGGTTTGTATCTAGGATTTTGAAAAGTTGCTAAATTGCACATGCGTCATCGTGTTTTGCCGAGTTTAAAATCTATTATCTATCTCCAGCATTAAGTATTTTTGTCACCTTTGCAAGTCCCTTACTTTTAATATAAATATATATATATATATAAGTAATATATATTATATATACTATATATATATATATATAATATCAATATATTAATATATATATATATATACTATAATATACGTAATATTATATATATATAATATTATACTAATTAAGGGAGTTGCGCACACGCCACAACACACACACACACGTTTCTCATAATTCATAGGTGAATACTTTCCGCTATCTCAAAAAATTCATGCGAATGAGAATGTGGATGCGGATAAAGAAAAGCGATGCGGATATCCCATATATGTCGGATGCGGATGGGGGTTATTCCGCTACACCTCTTAATATATATATATATATATATATATATATATATATATATTATATATATATATATATATATATATATATATATATATATATATTATATATATATATATATATATATATATATATATATATTAGGGATTGGATTCAAGTACGGGTATCTACAATATTTTATTGGTGTCGGTTACTCTGGTATAAGCATCGGACAAATCAAAGCTAGTATGGTATTGGATTTATAACCGATTATTAATACCGGTACATTATACCGATACCAAAGAACCGTTATTTTAAAATAATTGGAAGCTTTTGACTAGTGTTTTATGCTTATATTGCTGAATAAAATTTTATATGTAAGATGCCTTTATATATTAGCTATATATAACTTATTATATATATATATATATATATATATAACTAATCTATTATATATATATATATTAATAATATTATTACTAATATAATACTTGCTCACAACTAATATATCTATTATATTATATTATATAGTTTATAGTTCATAGCAACAGCGAAAGTGATACAGTTGCAAGTACGGATGAAGAAAATGATGAAATTGATTTTGCTAAATATTTTAACGATATTATCTGAACCAAAATAAAAGACTAAGTAATGAGCAGGAAACATTCTAGCGGCATATTAGAGCTTAATACCTAATTCAATTGACTGAGAAATTGATCAGCATTTGATTATGGAGCAATTACCAAAAGGGAGGGAGGTTCACCATTACATTCTCTTTCTCTAGCAGCTAAATTTCTCAGTAGCATTCCGTCTTCAACTGAAATGAGTGTTTATTTGATAATGCTAACTAAATTTTGTATGCTATATCGAAATGGGATAAAACAACAAGGAGTAGGAAAGTACTAATGTTTCTAATGTACAACTTCAGAATTTTCTAGGGCAAATACTAAAAAAATAGGTGTGTAAAATAATTTTTTTTGCATTTGTCTCGTAATAATCGTGAAAATCAAATACCTTGATCTATTGACTTGCTCATATTCTTTTGTTATACTTTAAGAAAACAATTAAAAGTCTTTTAAATCGTGTGAAAGATCTCCACCTCAACTTACTTTAGGAGGAAACAAAATAACGCTTTCTTATTAACCAATTTCTCCTAATTTCCCCCACACACTTTCAAACTCCGTGAAATGGAACATTTTCGACCTATGATTCTTATTTTCAGATATGGAAAACGACACTAACTGGCTTTAGGATGAAGCAAAATAACTTGTTCGCATGAACAATTTCTTTTATTTTTCCTACACAATTTGAACAGCACACTTTCAAACTCTGAATTTATTGTGTGACAAATCGACATTTGATTCGTATTCAGATATGGAAGTTGTATCCTCCAAATTTGGGTAATTTTATGAAAACCTCTTTGCTTTTTTCAACATATATATATATATATATAATTATAATATATATAATAAGTTAGACTATACTGTAATATATATATATTACTTATATCAATATATATAATACATATATATCATATTAATTATCGCATATACGATACTAATTAAATCGTATTACTATTATAATTTAATATATAAACTATATATATATATATAAAATCATGGACCACCCGCATCAGAGGGTAGACTGTCCCGAAGGTTCATATTCCCCTCAAAAAAGCGCAGATGTAAATACTTTTTATCTTAACTTATCTCCAAAGTCCAAACCAAAATTCATTCTCTTTCATAAAATATTGTGCTATTCGTGTTACAAAATAAGATGAAAGAAGGCTTATTTTCTCATAAGTCGGTTACAAATTTTTAATTAGCTACAGTACGAACATGTTTTGAATAACTTGTGTCGTTTCACAATCATCATTTATCTACCGATCTACCCAACGTGATCTAAGACATTTACAAGAAAAAGCTTCAGCAACCACAGTTGAATGATAGAGATGGAAAATTAAACCACAATTGAAAAAACGCTCATTAGGTGTGAAGGAAAGTTTGATTTTGTGTGCTTAAGTTCAGTTCTGAAACTAAATAGAGACGTGCCAACAAGCAGTGAATGGATGATTATTTCATGTTGGATTATATTTCTACATACCATATTTGGAAATAACTAAACAAAACACATTCATTGCGGATGCTATTATATAACTGTGTTCATTAAGAAAGTGTTTCCATACCAAGGTTATAGCAAAGGTGTAATGAATCATGCTCTGATGCAGTTGAAATGAAATGAAAGAAATGATTAAAAGTGAACTAGACTTAAAATTTGACCCTTTAAATTTTTTTTTTTCACAGTAGCAACCTCTCTAATAATCATTGTGTCAATCAAAGTTTTTCATTTTATCTTAAGCTATGCCATTGGTGAATGAATGATTATACTGTTCAATAACTTTCAAAACTGACTAAAGAAACTAATGCTGAAAATAAAGTCTACAAATAAGAATTTGAGAACCCAAGCTCCATGGTCAAGATAGAAAAAAAATCAAAGAACTTTACTGAAACTTGACAATGATCAAGAAACTGAAAACCAAATTAAAGTTCATAATATATAGGTGATTTGTATTCTAATATAAAACAGCAGAGAGTAAAAGGTAATATTCTCAAATTGTAGAAATTGAATGAGGAAAAATATCCTAAATTGAGTAAATTTGCTCGCCGTTTGTCAATCTTGTTCATACAGCAGTGTCCTGAGCCTCTTAATAGCCTAAGTAATAGATTTTGTGGTGAAAATGCAAGGAAAGTTCTATTTTTAATATATATCTTTATTCTAATAAGGTTTATATATTAAAAATCTTTTCAGTTTCTCACAAATGGGTAGATATACTGAAGAGAGTGAATGGTGATATGAATGAGGAGGAGCTTCACCCTCATTCCGCTCACGCGGCAAAAACTTCTCTTTTTCCGGCGTTTTTGCTTCTTTTCAGATTTAATTTTCCTTTACAGAGTATTTACCGGACCAGAAATTATTGGTAAGTTTTTCAAACGTTTAATTAAAAAATAAAATCCCTTTTTTTTCATTAAAGTTTTGAAATTGAATGGAACTTAACTTGATATGGAACTTATATTACTATTACAGAAACGTTTTCAGGGAATTATATCAGTGTGTAGTGGTTATTTTTTCTATTTTCTCTCTTATTTTTAATTCAATTTTTAATTTTCATTAATATATAGATGTATATGAACTTGTAGACTTGAAGACGTGGTCATTTTTAGGATATACCAAATATGCCATTCAATTGTGTTGTGAAAACTAGTGTTAATAAAAATTTTTAACTTCAGAGAAATTACGTTTTTCTAATAAGTTTTCACATTACAAAGTTATATAGAACTCTTAAAAAGTACGATTTGTCATAAGATTTCAACATTTTGCGAAGAGAGTATTAAAGTTTAAATCTTATAATTGAGTTTTATAATTTATAATTACAGCAGTTCTATGAAAATAATAAATGTGTTATGAAATGCTATTTCCAAAAAGCAGAAAAAGTGAATGATCTTAAAAAGATTTCACACATTTACACCAATGACGTGTTAATAATAAAATTCAAAATTTATTAATTTTATTAATATATAGATGTATATGACCTTGTAGACTTGAAGACGTGGTCATAAAGCGTAAGACTTTTATAATTACCCGTTTTTTTCTTAAATTTCTCAATTACAAATTAGTAAGAAATTTCGAATATCATGATATAAAATATTGAACATTAAGATTATTAGTAAAATCTTAAAGTTGACTTTTCAACGGCTATTTTCAGCATTTGAAAAAATAATGCTCCATTGAAATTCATTTCAAAAAGCCGGAAAAAAAACTTCCTTTATGTTTTTAGAAATGAGCTCAGGTTCTTAAATTACCTTTTTGAAGAAATTTCAAAATTTGTTTTTATTATACCAAATATTTCTTTAGTTGTGAAAACCTGTTTGAATAAAAAAAATTTAACTTCTAAAAAATGAATACGCTATTCTTAAAGTTCACCAATTGACGAATGTAGAACTTTTTAAAAGTGACTGATTGTTCCTAAATTTACATTGAAATTATTGGTATCTTAAAATTGAGTTTTAAACGGTATTTTTCAGCATTTAAAGAAAAAATAATTGTTTCATTGAAAATGCAATTTCAAAAAGCTGAAAAGTGAATTTAATTATAGTTTTAGAAGCGTTTTTTTAAATTAACTTTTTGATAATGAAATTTTCTAATATTTGTTGTTTAGCGCGACGGTAAATACCAAATATTCACTTAGTTTTTGAAAACCTGTTTTGAATAAAAAAAATTTAACTTCTAAATATAAGGCTTTTTCTTATATTTTCACATTTACAAATTTTTAGAACCCTTATAAGTACGATTTTTCCTAAATTTCGAACATTTTGAAATTATTTGGTTATCTTAAAATTTGATTTTTAAACGTATTTTCAGCATGTGTGAAAAAATAAATGTGTTCATTAGAAATGCAATAATCAAGAAAGGCAGAAAAGAATATAGTAGTTAATTGTGTTAGGGTCTAAGATTGACGTTTTTTAACTGAAATTTCCAATTATTTTTGATTAAATTATATATACAAATATTTCATTAGTTGTTAAAAACCTTTAATAAAAAAATTAAACTTCTAAAAAAATTTCCCTTTTCTTTAAAATTTTCACATGTACAAATATAAGTTTAATGTTACGATTTTTTCTGAAATCTTCAAACATTTAAAAAATTGTTGTAAAATATTAAAATTGATTTTAACGGTATTTTCAGCATTTGAAATAATGTGTTTCATTGAATGAATTTCAAAAAGCTGAAAAAGTGAATTAATTAATAGTTTTTAGTGTCTTTAAGATTGAACGATTTTTAATGAAATTTACAATATTTGTTGTATAGTATACCAAATATTTCAATTAGTTGTGTGAAAAACCTTTTTTAATAAAAATATTTAACTTCTAAAATTACTCTTTTTTCTTAAAATTTTCAACATTACAAATTTAGAACTCTTTAAAAAAACATTTTTTCTAAATTTTCAACATTTGAAATTAATTAGGTTTAATCTTAAAAATTGAGATTTAATTAACGTATTGTCAGCATATTGAAAAAATAATGTGTTTCATTGAAATGAATATTCCGAAAAAAGCTGAAAAAAGAGAATTTATATTATTGTAATTAATTATGTGTGTATTCACAAGCAACTTTACTTTGTATTCTCTCAATAGTCAATATTAATATAACCAAATATTTCCATAAATGATAAGAAAACACATTAATTTATAAAAAAATATTTAAAATTCTAATAGAAATTTTCTTACATCTTCACATTACAAATTAAATTAAAACACATTACAAAAGTACGATTTTTCCTAAAATGTAAATTTGAAAATAGTTGGTAAATCTTAAAACTTTGAACGTTTTTTACGCGGTATTTGTCACTTTGAACAAATAATTGTGGTTTCATTGAAATGCTATTTTCAAAAACAGATCGACAGCAAGAGAATAGTCCTTCTGGAAGAGAAAAAGATTCTAAAAAAAATTTTTAGAAATTAAGGGTCTCACTGTAGGTGTCGTACCCACATGACGCGCTTTTTTGTAACAATGACAGAATGTTCAATAGCTATGTTTTTATATACCTAAGTACTTCATTATGGTTTGTGAAAGACCCTTTAATTCAATTGACAAAAGAATATATAATGGTCTAAAAATAATAACGCTTTCTCTTAAATCTGATCTCAATATTAAGAAATCCTGACTATATTCCTCCCGTATTTCTTAACCCATTAAATTCAATCAGTTTAACATGATTTTGGTAAAGCTGCAAAAATTTTGCAGTTTAAAAATAATAAAAATTAAATTTAAAAATACAACAATATTCATCCAACATGCCAATTCAAAAATATCCCTAGTATGTGAGAATTTGGTAAACTGCTGACATTTTACGAGTGACATATCAATATTTGTCATTATCCACCAAATATTTCATTAGTTGTGAAAACCTGTTTTAATAAAAAATTTTAACTTCTAAAATTACGCTTTTTCTTAAATTTTCACATTACAAATTTAGAACTCTTAAACAGTACGCATTTATTCCCTAAAATTTCAAGCATATGAAGTATTTGGTAATCTTTAAAATTAGTTTTTTACGGTGATTTCAATATTCCATAAAATATGGTCTGCATCATAGGTAATGAAAAGCCGACAAAGAGATTAAACTAGCTTTAATGTCTTAATTGACGTTTTTAATAAATGTTCAATATTGTTTTTATAACCAAATATAATTCATTAGTTTTGAAAAACCTGTTTTTAATAAAAAAATTTAACTTTAAAATACGCTTTTTCTTCTTATATTTCACATTACAAATTAGAAATCTTAAAAGTACGATTTCCCTAAATTTCAACATTTGAAAATCTTTGCTGTGTCTTAAAATTGAGTTTTAAACGTATTTTCAGCATTTGAAAAATATGTGTTCATTGAAAATGCAATTTTCAAAAACCAGAAAAGAGAATTATTAATTGTTTAGGTGTCTTTAAATTGACGTTTTTTAATGAAATTTCAATATTGTTTTTTATATACCAAAATTCATTAGTTGTGAAAACCTGTTTTTACACCCTCCACACAAAGAGCGGAGAACACATGGTCAAAATTACGTCTTTGTTCTTATAATTTCACATTACAAATTTAGAATAAACTCAAACTTTCTGCCCTCTTAATATAGAATTCAACATTTGAAAATTGTTAGCGTAAAATCTTAAAATCTGAGTACTGAATTTGCAGCACTATGAAAAAATAAATGTGTTTCATTGAATGCAATTCAAAAGCTGAAAAGTAAGTTGTGAATTAGAAAACCGCCCGTTTAAATGCTCTAAATAAATACCGATTTTTTAATGAAGATCCTCAATATTTGTTTTTACGTATATACCAAATATTTCATTAATATTCGTTCATATATTATCAATAAAAAAATAATTAACTTCTAAAATTACCGCTTTTCTTAAATTTTCACGTTACAAATTTAAAACTCATGGGATTTATTTCCTCAAATTTCACTTTAATTACTGATTATGGGTATGAATTCTATAAAAAATTGAGTTTTAAACGCATCTTTCAGTTTGAAAACAAGATAATGAATGTAATTCATTAGGAAATGCAATTCAAAAAGGCCTGAAAGAAGATTTATCTAATTATGGTAGGGTCTTAAATTGAGTTTTCTTAATGTAAAATTGCAATATTTGCTCACTTTAGCGTCCTCATACAAATATTCATTTAGTTGTTTGAAAAATTTGTGTTTTTTAATAAAAAAAATTTTAACTTCTATAAATTACGGTTTTTCTTAAATTTTCCCATTGCAAATTTAGAAACTCTAAAAGGTTTACGATTTTTCTAAATTTCAACATTTGAAATTATTTGGTAAATCTTAAAATTGATTTTTTAACGGTATTTTCAGCATTTGAAAAAAATAATGTGTTTCATGAAATGCTATTTCAAAAGAGCAAAAAGTGCCATTTATTAATAGATTTTGATAGCAGTGTACCTCTAAATTGACAAGTTTTTTAGAAATGTTCAACTATTATGTATATATATAAGCCTCATTTCGCCTGTAATTCCGAAAACCTTGTTTTAAATAAAGAAATTATAAACATTATAAAGTACCTTTTTCTTACCAATTTTTCAGCAACGTTTATAGAACTCTCTAAAAGTACGATTTTACTAAATATTCAACATTTGAAATGTATTTGAGATATAATTACTTAAATTTGCAGTTTTAATAACGGGTATTTCAGCATTTGAAAAAAATAAAGTTAAGTATCAACAAATGCAAAATTTCAAAAAGCAGAAAAGAGAAAATTATATTTGTGCATTACGCTGGCTAAATTGACGAAGTTTTTAAATAAAATATTCAAATATTTGTTTAATATATTTAAAAATAAAATACAAATGTACATTAATATTGGTTCGAACAATTTTTGTATTTAAATAAAAAAATTTATAACGTCTCTCGGACAAAAGATTACGCATAATTAATCACTATAAAACTATAATCACATTACCGAAAGATCTGTAGAATTTTAAAGGTCCTACATGTTTGCCTAAATTTCAACATTTAAAAAATAATGACTTTTGGCCTCACCAATTCGAGAAATGAAGCGGGTTTTAACGTTTTATTTGTCCAAGCATTTTGAAAAAATATAATTGTGTTTCAATAAGAAAAAATCGCCGAAAATAATTACAAAACGTGAGCCAACAGGGAATACTAGATTCACAATAGGTGTTGAGGATGTGACTTAAAAATTGACTATATTACCTCCAAATATTCCAACAATCATTGTTTTTGATGATGACCAAAGATAAATTCCATTAGTATTTGAAGAAGCTCCGTTAATCTAATAAAAAGACATAATATAAATGTCGTAAATTACGAACTTTTTCGGCTTATATTTTCACATTTACAATTTAGAACTCTTAAAAGTACGATGTTTTTCCTAAATTAATCAACAGTTGAAATAACCTCCACCTTCAACACAAGTGAGTGTAGAACGGCTACTTTCAGCATTTGAAAAAATAATGTGTTCCATTGAAATCCAATTTCAAAAAGCTGAAACGTGAATTATAATTAGTTTTAGATGTCTTAAAGTGCGTTTTTTAATGAAATTTCCAGAAGTATGTATGTTATATTTAGGTATCTACAAATGAGTTATAACAATTAGGAAGTTTGAAAAGCCTGTTTCCTAATTAAAAAAAGTTTAACTTCTAAAATTACGCTTTATTTTTACTTTTTTCACATTAAAATTAAATTAGAAACTCTTAAAAAGTAACGATTTTCGCTAAGAATTCATCAAACCATTTAATATGATTGGCTTAATACTGTAAACCCACTCGGGTTTTTAACGCCTATTTTCAGTAATTGAAAAAAAAAATGTGTGGTCTCACTCTCCGAGAACGGCAATTTTCAAAAGCTAGAAAAGAGAATTTACTATATCCTCCGATTGTTTTAGGGTCTAATAAATTGAGTTTTAATCAATTCTCGAATCTAAGTTAATATTAAATAAATACCAAATATATCTGTGACTGTTAGCCTAACCTGTCGATTCACCCCATAAATTTAACTTCTAAAATACGTTCTTCGTTAAAATTTTCACATTACAAATTTAACTCTAAAGTACGATTTTCATAAATTTCAACATTTGAAGAATTACTTTAAAGAGTAAAAATCTGTATAAATTGAGGTGGTTAAACGGGCCCTATTAATTCAGCATATTCATTTGAAAAACGAACAAATCCCGTTATACATTAAAGAAAATTGTCTCCATTCAAAAAGCAGAACCCAACGTGAATTAAATTATAAATAGTTTTAGATGTCTAAATTACGTTTTTTTAATGAAATATCAAATATTTGTTTTTAATATACCAAATTATTTCATTAGTTGGAAAACCATGTTTAATAAAAATAAGTTAACTTCTAAAATATTACGCTGTTCTTAAATTTTCACATTTTAATCAATTTAAAACTTAAAAAAGTATTTAACGATTGTTCTAAATTCAACATTTAGAAATTACTTATGATAGTTCTTAGAAAATGATATTATTTACAGAAATTTCAGCCATTGATAAAATAAATCCCATGCATAAATGCAATAATTCAAAAAAGAAAGTCATAAGCGAACATTTAATAAAGTAGTTTTAGGAGTCTTAAATTGACGTTTTTTTTTAATAAATTCAATAAAATTACATATTTTATTATACAAAATATTTCATTAATGATTAGAAAACCTGTTTAATAAAAAAATTAACTTTCTAAAAATCTTCAATATACGAACAAAAATGTTCACATTAACAAAATTTCAGAACCTCTTAAAAGTACATTTTTTTCTTAAATTTCAACATTTGAAATTTGTTGGTAAATCTTAAATAATGAGTTGATTTAGACAAGCGGTATTTCAAGCATTATTGAAAAAATAAATTGTTTCATTGAAAAATGCATTTTCCAAAAGTTTGTAAAACAAATGTATTTTAGTTTGAAAATTTTTCTTAAAGGATTGTATTCTTGAAATCTTCAATATTTTTTCCTTACAACCAATAGGGGAAGCTAAAGTTACGTAGAATGACGAAAGAATCGAGATTAGTTTTGAAAAACCTTAATATAAAAAAAATAAATCATAAGAATTTGAGTGGTATGCTAAATATTTCATCAGTAAATACTTTAGAACTGACTTAAATAAAATATAAATTTATCCTAATTTCAACATTTGATAATTGTTGGTTAATCTTAGAGATTGGAAGCTTTTTAGATAGGTTTTTGAGATATAAAAATAATGTCAGTCAGTAAATACTTTCAGTCGGACAAAGTTACAGAATGGTTCGAAAGCGTGATGAGGTTTTTGAGAATATAAAATTTTTTTTATATAACCAAATATTATTATTATTTTTTAAAAAAAAACTAGTTTTAATAAAAAAATTACTGTCTAAAATTACCGCTGGTTAAAATTCATCCTCTTCACTCCGCAAATACGAAATTTATAAACTTAAAAAGTTACCGATTTTAACTGAAATGTTCAAGCATTTGATCACATTGCATCTTGGTAATCCTTAAATGAGTGGGGTTTAACACGGTATGTGTTGTCAGCATTTTCTGAAAAATAAATAGCCCAACGAGACGAGAGGCTTTGTCAAAATATGAGACGTAGATTGGCAATTTCATAAAAGTCGAGGAAATGAGAAAATATATTTACTGTATGAATAACGTGAATGAGGGAGTTCTAAGATGGAAGCTATTTATAGAATTAGAATGAATTGCAGGATATAATAAATACTGGTATTATTGTGTGGAATGGGCAAATGCCAATATAAAGACCAGAATTATGAGTTCCATAGGTTCTGCTTAAAGACACCTGTTTTAATTAAAAAAATTTCGACCGAACTTCTAAAAGTCTACAATACGGTGCGATGCAATCTCTTTCTATTGACAAAATAGGAACTTTTCATTAGGATACAAATGTAAACTTTAAAAGTTGATAGTTTTAAATAAAAATAACTACCAATTATGAAAATAATAATTTAGGTAAATCTTAAACAATTGAGTCTCTTAACCGGTATTGTCAAGCAATAATCACTTCGAAAAATAACTGTGTTTCATTAAAAGTACTTTTCAACAAGCAACTTATAGGTAAAAAGGTATCTGAATAAAATAGTGGTGGGATAGTGAAAAGGTATTCCCTTTAAAGAGAATTAATCCCAATATTTTATTTAATATTCCATAACAAAATTATATTATTCGTGAAAACCTGTTTTAATAAAAAAAATTATCTTCTAAAATTACGCTGTTGCTTAATAGAATTATGTCACATATACCACAACAAATTGATAGAACTCATAAGTACGATTTTCCCTAAATTCAACATATTGCAAAATATTATTAATAAGAAGTAAATGTCTTAAATTGAGTGTTTTACAAGATTTTCCCACCATTTGAAAAACTACACTGTGTTTGAGTTTGAAAATGACAATTTCAAAAAAGCAGAAACAAGCCCAATTTATGAATTAATAGGTAAATCCTACGTGTTCTAAGATTGACGTTTTTTGTAAGAAATTTACATACGCAATATTTGTTTTATATAGCTAAATATTATAAAGTTATGTTAGATGAAAAACCTTTAAAATAAAAAAAATTTAACTTACTGAAAACTTACGCGATTGTTCTTGAAATATTTCACTGTAACAATGGAATTTAGAACTCTCCTAAAATTACGGATGTTTTTCTAATATGAATCAACATTTGAAATTTGTTAATAAATTTTTGAACCACCCAAGGATTTTTATGTTAACTATTAGGGATACTTAAAAGAAGAATGCTTTCATTAAAAATGCAATTTTCAAAATATAGCTGAAAAGGAAATGATAATGCAGAATTTATTAATTTCTTAAATTGAGGTTTTGTAGAATGATAATTAATAATTTGTTTGAATATCACAATATTTGAATATTTTAGAAAACCAGTTTTTTGAAATAAAAATATTAATCTTAATCTTCTCATTACACTATTTTCTTAATTTTACATTACAAATTAAGAACTCTTAAAAGTAACGATTTTTCCTAAATGTCAACATTTGAATTGTTAATTGTTAAGATCGATTAATAAATTGAGTTTTTTAACCAGGTAAAGTATTTTCAATGAAGACATTATGAAATAAAAGTAATGTTTTTCATTGAAAATGTCTATTTCAAAAAAGCAGAAAAGAGAATTTATTAATAGTTTTAGGTGTCTTAAATTGACGTTTTTTAATGAAAATTTCAATATTTGTTTTTATATACTTAATATTTCATTAGTTGTGAAAACCTGTTTAATAAAAAAATCTATAACTTCTAAAATTACGCTTTTTCTTAAATTTTCACAACAAATTTAGAACTCTTATAAGTCGATTTTATTTAAATTTCAACATTTAAAAATTATTTGAGTAAATCTTAAAATTTGAGTTTATTTAACGTATTTTACAAGGTACGGATCATTTCAAACATTAAATATGAGTTTCATGAAAATGCAATTTCAAAAAAAGCGAAAAGAGAGATTTATATATGATTAACCGTGTCTTAAATAACGTATTTATGAAAATTTCAATAATTGAAATTAATTTAATATACAGAATATATAAAATTATATTGTGAAAACCTGTATATAAAAAAGAATGTTAAATTCATAAATATTCAACATTTGAAGAACGATTATTTGGTAATTCTTATAAAATGAGTTTTTAACGGATATTTTCAGCATTGAAAAAATAATGTGTGCTTTCTTTCATAGAAATGCAATTTCATAAAAGACAGAAAGAGAATTTTTTGTTGCCTCTAGAGTTTAGGTGTCTTAAATAGACGTATTTTAATGAAATTTCAATATTTGTTTTTAATTAATATTACAAATATTTCAATTAGTTTTGAAACCATGTAGATTTAAAAAAAAAGGATTTAAACTTCTAAAATTATACTTTTTCTTAAATTTATACATTAACAAATATAAATCATTAAAGTACGATATGTTTCCTAAAATTTCGATCATCTGAAATATATTTGATGTTCATCTAATTGAGGTGTTGTAAATCCTAAAGGGTCTCTAGCCACCACTGAAATCGAATTAGTTTACATAGTGAAAAATGGACAATTTCAAAAAGCAGAAAAAGATTTTATTAATTTTTTAGGTGTCTTAGATGGACGTTTTTTAATGAATTTGCAAAATAATAATTGATAAATTTTATATACCGAAAATATTCAATCATTCTTCAGGCCTTTTAGAAATTTAAAAAAAGATTTATAGACTTTCCTAAAAATTACGCGTATTTTCGTGTTAAATTTATTGCAACATTACAAATTTAACACTTTAAATAACGTTTTCTCTTACAACGTATAATAAGTTCTGAATTCATAATGTTTTAGTAAATCTTAAAATTCAGTTTAAATTACCGGATTTTCAGCATTTGAAAAAATAAATGGAGAGATGTTCATTGAAATGCATTTCAAAAAGCTGAAAAGTGAATTATAAATATAGTTTTAGTAATTTCGGATAAATGACGTTTTTTTAAATGAATATAATTCAAATTTGTTAAATTTAATATACCAAATAAGTCATTAGTTGTGAAAACCTATGATGAAATATTTAAATTGATAACAATATAATATGGAATAAAAATAAAGGTAATATGTAATAAGATAACTTAATAAAATTAACTTGTATTGAATCATGAATATTTCACATATACAAAATTGAAGAGACTAACATGCTTCAAAAAGTTATGCGAGTATAATGATTATTACTAGAAAAAATGTAAGCTTATTCACATTCACTGATGAATACTATTATGCGTAAGAAATAATTAGTATCATTAAAAAGAAATTAGATTTTAAAAAAGTATCGATTTTTTTAAGTAGAAGTAATTGAAAAATAAAAATAAATTTTAGTATTCAATAACTTAAAATGAGAAAAGGTAGGATGAAAAATGAGGAAACGAAAGGAAAAAGAAAATTAAATTTATTATTGTGTAATCTTAGACAAGGTCTTGAGAAAGAAATTATAATACCGAGTTTTTTTAAGAAAATTATTTTGTGGCAAGCTTCTGGAAGTTCGGCCAGAAGTTGCCTACTAAAATAGACATAGTCCTATACTTAACTTACTTGAGCTAAGAGATTAGAATGTCCTGTTGCAATATACATTATATTATTTTATATGTATTTATATATAGTATAATTAAACCATATAAAATTAATATATATTATTGTCATATATATTATTTTAATCTAGATCTAGATAGACAATGATTAGACAAAATTGTAACAACATATTAATTACATAGGGAACAAATATATACTATATATAATATATATATTAATATTTTATATATATAAAAAAATAAATATATAGTTATTATTATTATATTATTATAGATATTAATATATTAAATTAATCTAATAAATAATGTAATAAATTTAACTATAGATAAATATTTAAGATTAAATATATTATATTTTATATATTATTGCTATTATTAATATTTTACCACATATCTTAAATCCCCGACAATTGAGGTAAATTACGTCAGATAAAAAAAAGTTATTGTATGGTAGTGAGAATAGTTGATACAGAAAATATATTAGGAGTAGGCCCAATGTAGTAAACGAACGAATCATGCACAGCTACTCACAGACAACGGTGCGAGATGCATTCTCACCTAAGGAATGCTTCATATGACGAGAGCTAATTCAATAACTGAAAGATGCGAGAAGAATATCATTTGATTGTGTAATTAGATCTATGTGTGTGTATGTCGTTGTTGCAGTGGTTTCAGTAAATAATATTAGAGTGGTTATTATACTATGCCAACAAATCTTATGTGAAATAACGTAAAAATTTATTGACTAGAAAAAATTATATACTAACTTAAATTAATTTTTTTTGGGTGTCGCGTGCGTGAGCACGAAACGTGATACTCGAGACCCATACTGACAAAGTAATCGATTCTATAATATCAAAGATTCTCTTCTTTATATCACAACCATACTGTGGGATGCCTAAGTGGTTAAGGAAAAAGCACCAGTTTAATATTTTAATTTCGGTGCACAACACGAGAGATCTCAACGTTTGAATTCACCGTGATGAGAGAAGAAAAATATCTTCCTGTGACTTTATTCATTTTAGAAATGGTAGCGATGATATTGAATATTTATTATATCAATATAAGTAGTCATATTTATTTATAGTAAAAGATTTACAAAAAATGGAGTATAATATAAATGACAGTTTTATAGTCAACACCTTCATTATGGGCGATTAAGTACAACCTATTTATTATATTATCAAAATAAAAAGATAAAAAAAGGATTAATAGTATTAAATAATGTAATTTATCATATTACTAATGATAAATATAATAAAATATATTAAGTTAATAGAGTATAATTTTAAAATTAATTTGTATTAATATAGTAATATTATTATTATTTATATTATAGTGATATAATTAAGATTATATCCCTATTAAAGATGATATGAACTAGGTATAATGTTTATATAAGTAACTATATATTTATATAATTAAAAAAATTTAGTGAGTTCAGATATTCAGATAGAATATATATTATAAATAAATAATATAATAATATAGATAGATATAGAATTCCATTTTACAGAAAAAGTTATTTTTATTATAAAATATGACATGCAAAATAACTACCACATATAGAAAGTTAGAAATAATATATTAGTATATAAATTATATGGTTTATTTATAATTTAATATATAATATAGTTTTTGATATATATTATAGTATTATATATATATAAAACTATACTATAAAAATTATATTATAATTAACGTAGTAAGATGTTATAGGATATAAATATAATGAAATGTAAAATATACCAATAATGATAGTAATTATTATTATATTATGTCTCGATGGCTAATGTATAAAAGATGATATGGGAATAAAATATAAAGAAGATATATTATATTATAAATGAATACATATATATTATATATAGAATTCAATAAAATTTCTCAATTCAGAAAAGTAATAAGTTAAGTTATATATGATTTTTACTCGAAAATTCTTTAGTGGCAAGCTTATGGAATAGTGAGTGACTAATATCAATGCACTAATAATTATTTCTTAAAAAACTAACTTAAACAAAACTTTGCTAGAACATAGAAATATTTTTCCGACTTATAATTTAATTTTTAAAAACTTAAATATTCAATTGATATGCGATGGCATGATGAAAAAGTATTACCAATTATATGATTATAAATAATAATATTATAATAATATCTGAAAAAGATTTAATGTTTACAAAATTAGCAACTTCTTTTTTAAAAAGTGGACGAAAGTATATCTATTTTCATAATATTCATATATATAAAAATTTTCTATATTGAGCAACCAACCAACCAAATAACATTGTACTCTTAGTAATTATGATATATTCGTTATATACGCAGCATAGTATACGTCAACATATATATATTATAAATATAAACAGTATATTATATAGAGTTGAAATATATGTTTAAATTGAAACTTTATAAAGGTATTAAATATTATGTAATTTATAAAAGTAAATTATTTCAATAATTTAACTAAAATATAAAATATATTTGTGCGACTTAATCGGTTTGTATATAATATCACAACGAGATATATAAATATAATTATAGCATATACAGTGAGTACGTATAAGTACTGTATATTTCAATATATTGCTGCATGAACCTATAAGTTAGACCCTAATATTATTTATTATACTAAAAAAAGTCACCTTAACAAAATATACACGCTCTTACCTGGTACTTATTAGACTGAAGTCTTATAATTACTTATGATATAGTGTATATTCTTATATATATATACATATATTAGCAATGAGAATACTTACAGTGATCAATATCATCTTAAAATATATAAATACTCGCAAATTAATTCAAATCTCACCGTTTTATACTCTCAAAATTAGTGAAATATAAGTATTGAGACATTTTTCCTTCTTATATATTATTAATTTTTTTTACTATATTTATTACACACAGTCTTCTGTGATTATTGCCGTAATGATTCTTTAATGAACACAACTTATACTAAAGTCTTCACTACGTATTCTAAACCATACTATTTTTTGACACGACTTCACTATTTATCTTCCAACAGCAATTGTGACTGTTCATGTCACACGCATACACGGCAATCTTTGCTGTCCCACTCATTCTTCAGTCTGTCTACGACACTCATTCCATGCTAAAGCTTGTCTTAATTCCCAGTCGTCCACGCTAATACTTTGCGGTAATATTCCTCTTCATCTACTTCAGTTCAAACGATGAATACCATATAATTATGACACCTTTAACGTTGATTATTCCTTCATGCCCGAGTCTGCGGACTTAAATGTATGTGTGTATGCAATTTGAATATCACGAAGATATATGTATTTAAAATATAACACTCATCGAGAGAGGAATATAATTTTATCATAGTATACTGTAACAAAATATATATATTATATTTAATCGACTATTAAAATTATATATTTAGTCAAATTATCAGAGTAGACTACTTTATACTGTAAACAGAAAATATGACATGTAAGTTACTAAGTGCGTTACTATACACCACTATATATAAATATTACTATGTTACATTAATTTTCCTGAATTTAGCCATCTATTGAAACTATCACAGAATAACTTCATCTTTTCTTTTATTTCTGAAAGTGCTCTTTCAGAAAAAATCTCCACAGCAATCAACTCCACCATTGCTCAATTCCTACTATCTCCACACTGATAACCATTTTAATTCGAACACACATAAACTACTAAACTATCAGAATCTCAAGCAGGTATGTCGTGTATGGCAAGGATTTTGGGATATGGAAATAATTTTTCTTCAGTTAGAAAACTTTTTTTTTTAATTTTTTAAAATTTTTAAACATTTTCGGGAATTAGTGATGACGTTTCACGCTCAGTCTAAAAAAAATAGCATGTCAAAAATGATAACTTCTTTTGAAGCCTAAATCGTGATCATCATGGTAATTAATTAATAAACTTGTCAAAAAGCGGTAGTTCAATTCGTTTTATTAGTGAATCTACGGTCCGACATAACAACGCTCTCTCTCTCACACTCACACGATTACAAAAGTACATAAATATTTAAATCCCATCTCCTTCCTTATTCATGGCCTTCACAAAATTCTAATGACAATCTTAATATTAGTATGTGCGCATATTTGTGTGCTGATTGTTCGTTCCATTTAGGAGATCATACAAAGGGGAACTTTTATTACTTAACATTCTCTTTGTCCGGGTATTAGTTAATCTCTTCTCTCCAGTATTTTTACGTACGGAAGTGTTGCTTTAGCCTAATCCCGGCGAGATCCTAAAATCACAAAATAACAACAGTAGTATTGGTTTAAGTCGTCGGCCTGTATATCAACAGTAAGAAGAGAAAATCCAACAACTATTCACGATCACAATGATAAGCCAATGTGTGGTTCATATATTATTAATAGCCTTCAATATATTTCGATAATCGATAGCATAATAAATAGGTTTCCTTAATCATCAATCCTAACAGCGATAATTTTTTTGAAACCCCGAGTATGTAAATTGAAACTTCATATATGTAATGCAAGTAAGGGACAGTCTATCTAGAGATTAGTTTGAAAGCGTCTACTGAAATAAAGAAAAATAGCAATTACAAATTAATAGGCAGAAAGGGATAGCAAGCTCATGGAAATGAAAAATTATACATGAAAATATGAACATATTAAGACTCTTGCTAAATATTTCTCTAAATCCTGTTTCATATTTCTACTATCTACATATTAACCTTTTGAATCTAAACAAATTCCACATCCTGCTAGGCTTCCTATCCTCATAGCATTTGGACTATTAATTATCCAATAACCACCACCGTAATATCACGCTATATATTTTGAACCTGTTATTCTATAGTACCCTAATTTTTCTATTAATTTTGAAATTTAAACATCCTTTACAAAAATTTTACCAGATTGTTGTATTTTTTTTTATCCAAGTGGTCAATAAGAACCGAAAATTCGGTAATTTTTTAAAACGTTACATCTCTTGTTTTGGTATTCACTTATTTTTATCAGTCCTGAAACACACCCTCATGTTACCAAAAATTTTCGAGAGATTTAATAATTTAAGTTTAAGTTTATTTCTAATTTGAAAAGTTTATTTTCGAATCCACTTCGTCTATTTAGATCAAATATAACTTTACCTACTACATTTTGAAATAATTTTTGTTCGATTTTCACCGGATTGTTTCATAAACTTTTAATTTCTGATTCTTTAAATTATATATTAATTGGTAGTCACCGAACCTTTATCTCATGAATTGGGGGTCCATTACCTACCACAGTAGGTTCTTGGTTACCTACCACAGTAGGTCCTTGGTCAGGAAAATTGAATTACATGTATTTCCTAACCAAGTGGATTGGAGCGCGCAGATTATCTAGGCTTGATAGCAAGCCCATATTCGGTTCAACGTATTTAGAAATTCTAACCACCGTGTACGTGGTTTCGAATCCAAATGGGCGGACCTTTGCTAGAAGCATGAGAGAGAGAGAGTGATTTTTTATGTTATAATAGACTATTCTTTTGTATGTGCTGACTATGTTTTTAATGATGTGCGAGTATTGAGATTAGTTTAATTTACTATGATGTAAACTGTGATTAAATATTACAGAAAATCTATTCATGAGGGCGATTTTTTTTTTATGTTCATTCAGGTATCCGGACAGAGATTCGAACTCGCTCTCACGAGAGAAAAACTACCATCCTAAAGCGAAAAAAAAAGCTTGCTTTAATCCACTAAATTATATATATATATATATATATATATATATATATAATATATATATATATATATATATATATATATATATATATTATATAATATATATATATATATATATATATATATATATATATATAATATATTAGGGATATGCCGAATATTCGGTAAGTATTCGGTATTCGGCCAAAATACCGAATATTCGGTATTCGGCTTTTTGCCGTACTATTCGGGCCGAATATTGAGCTTTATAAACAATAAATTACGTCAACATAAGGGAAAGTTATTTCAATTTAAAATTGAAATTTTAGAAACTTATTTTCCCCCCCAAAAAAATATATAGCCTAATTTTGTAGCCAATATGGCGAAAATCTTTGTCATTTGTCAGATCCTATAAGGTCCATTGACATTTTTCAATATTCCAAAAAATAGAATTCATTTAGTGATACGTGATAATGGACCAAACATGGTAGCTGGTATAAGGGAGAGCGGCTTGCTATCAATTTTGTTTTATTCACATGTTGCAACCAGGGTTGTGGAGTCGGAGTCGGTAGTTTTGAAGAGTGGAGTCGGAGTCCGAGTCGGCAATTTTGAAAAGGGTGGAGTCGGAGTCGGTAATTTTGAAGAGGGTGGAGTCGGAGTCGGTAATTTTCAAAAGAGTGGAGTCAGAGTCGGAGTCGGCAATTTTCAAAAGGGTGGAGTCGGAGTCGGAAAATTTTTGAACCGACTCCACAACCATGGTTGCAACTATGCATTCACGATTCAATACTATGTCAGAAGTTTGTTAAAGATATTTTATTTACTTGCAGAAGTATATCCTCTCATTTTCACCATTCAGCAACGGCAACTGCAAAGCTTAATACTTTACAGATGTAGCTGAATGTCAAACAGCATAAATTAATTCAAGACGTTTCTGCACGCTGGAACAGCACTTATGATATGCTTAAAAGATTGTTTGAACAAAAAGTTCCCCTAGCCATATACTCTGCTGAATGCAATCAGAAAATGTTGACTGATTTTCAGTGGCAAAATTATTCCATTTACTTGAGCCATTTGACAACCTCACTAAAACAAGCAGTAAACGCGAAGAAACAGTCGCCCAAGTGACCCCCTCCATTTTAGCAATAAATCTATTTTTAAATAAAGCTATTAATAGCAAAAGCTTCAGTGGAATAATTACACTTGTTGAAGAGCTTAAGAAACCAGTAGAAAAAAGACTTTTTAAGTTTCTATGTGATAAATCTTTGTGTGTAGCTACTTTCTTAGATCCGCGATTCAAGCATAATTTTTCAACATGAATCAGGTGAATCAGTAAAAAATATGGTCGTCGAGGCATGGAAAGAAATGCATGAAAATTTAGCTGCTGACGATGATTCACGTAGTGGGGAAAGTGAAGTTGAAGGTCCCATTTTCACTTCTGTAATGGATCGTTTTAAAGAAATTGCGGCATTAAAATCGTCATGCAGAAAAGAAAGTCTCATTCTTCTGACGATGTGATTATTGTACATAAAAGTAAAAGGCTACATACGGAATTACATCAAGAAATAAACAAATATATAAGTTTACCTACTTTGACCAGTGAAGACAATGATATTTCCTTCAAATTGGTGGAAAAACACTGGAAATAGTTTATGAATTTGAAAAAACTAGCAATAAAATACCTTTCAGCTCCACCATAATCAGTCGAAAGTGAAAGAATATTTAGTACAGGAAGAAATATTTATGAAGCCACAAGAAATATGTTATCCCCTGAAAATGGAGAACTTCTAATGTTCTGTCATTTTAACCTGTAGAGCTTATCAAAGAAGGTTAGTTAATATCTTTAAACTCACGAACTGTTCAATTTCATTTAATTATTTTTAAATGTGAATGGTTTGCTATAGCGCGCGGGCGGCGCTAGGAAAATAGTTATTTACTTTTTGTTTTATTACTTTGTATATAAGTTTATTTTATTTTTCCCTAAATGGATTACCGAAGTTTGAAATAACTTCGGCCGAATATTCGGCTTTTTCACTATCCGGCACATCCCTAATATATATATATATATATATATATATATATATATATATATATATTAATAAATATATTAATATATATAATATATATATATATATATATTATATATATATATATATATATATATATTAGTATAGATATATGGGTGGTGAAAAAAACGGTTTTTTTTATGATTGTTTTTTTAAAAAAAACACGCTTTTTTTTTACAAACCAAAAATGTTTTATTTTTTTTTTTTTTTTTACAAGATTATTTTTTTTATGTATATTAAAGATGTTTAAATTATACAGTAGTACCAATACCCCTTCTAGGGCTAAATATTGACTATTAATACGAGATTTTATAATATACAGCTATATATATATATATATTATATATATATATATATATATATATATAATATATATATATATATATATATAATATTATAATATATATATTATATATATAGTAATATATATATATACTATATATATATATATATATATATGTTCAAAAAAAGGAGGTAACAGGTGTTTTGGGGTGTCAGGAGAAAAATGAGAATGGTAGGAAGGTGATTGATTTTGTGAGGGGAGAGGTTATGTGTGTAAGTAATACTTTCTTTAACAACAAGAGTATCCATAAGTATACTAGAGTTGGTGTAGGTAGAGAGTATCAAAGTTGAAAGTATGATGATTTTGTTGTGGTGAAGGAGATTTTGAAGTATGTATTGGATGTTAAATCAGTGAGGGGTTTAGGAATGGGATTATCGGTCATTATGTTTCTATGTAAAATTAAGTTTAGTGGGGCTTGGATGGGAGAGGAAGGTGATACGGAAGGAAGTGGGGAAAAATTAAAAGTGAGAAGTTTAGTGGAACAATGGGTAATAAGGGATAAGTATGTAAGACCGCTCGCAAGTAAATCAGATGAATGTCAAGAAGTGGAAACTGAATAAATCTGGAAGCAAATGAAGGAAGGCAATTGTTAGCAGTGCAAAAGAAGTATGGGGGTGTGCTAAAGTAGGAAAGAAGAATGATAACAGTGAGTGGTGGAATGAAGAGGTGATGCAAGCGCGTAAAAAAAAAAAAGAAAGGTGGTTGAATGTACCAAAGCAATAATGATAAAGTTTCAAAAGAAAGATGCTTGGAATTATATAAGCGAGGAAAAAGGAATGCTAAAGATGCATACATAAGAGAAAGAAGAGGTAAATGACAGTTTGAAAGGATGAACGGGGACATACAAGGAAATAGAAGCTCTTCTGGAAGGAAGCGCCGAAAGGTTAAGAATCAGAATAAGGGAACCTGCTCAGAATAATGAATAGAGAGATAAGAGATTGTTCTATTTGAATCTGATGAAATGGATGTGAGCGGAGTGTTGGAAAGAACACTTCGAAATTAAGAATATAATATTAAAACAGTAATAATGAGGTGATTAATGACTGTGTGTGGTTTGATGGTACAGAAGGAATGGAAATCTTGGGGATGAGGTTATTAGCAAAGAGAGTGAATTAGTAGGAGTGAGAAAGTTGAATAAGGTAGTAGATCTGCGTGTATAGATGAAATTACTGGTGTGAGATCAAGAATCCAGTAAAAGTATGGTGATTGATTGGATCTGGAAGTGTGTAATAAAGCGTTTATGGGAGTTTAATAGACAGCGTTTTCGTAGGCCGCTGGATGGAGGAGGAGCAGAATCTCCTTTATATAGAGAGGATAGAGGGAATAAAGGGAACTGTAGAAATTAATGGGGTATTTAGTTTAGTGAGTGTTGTAGGAAGATTGATATGCTGGTGTTTGGTCAAAAGAGTCGCGAGGACCGAAGACTGATTGGATGAAGAACAAGGTGCGTTTAGGAGTAGTAAGGATGTGTGGATCAAATTCTTTACATTGAAGGCAATAATGATAGAGAAAATGGAGAAGGTAACGGAGAGTTAAATTGTTATTAGTTTATGGATTTGGCAACAGGTATGATAGGTTAATAAGAAGTCATGGCAGTGTTAGTGATTATATTTGCGAAGTGTTGGTGGATAGGCTTCTGAATGGAATCAAAAGTATGTATGACGATGTGAGGAGTGCGTAAGAATAAATGGTGTGTCAAATAAAGTTGATGCGTTTTTTAGTATAATAGCGGCAGTCATAGCAGGTGTTGTGTATGTCTCCTGTTATTCAGTTTGGTTATATGGATGGGTGTTATGAAAGAATTGAAGCCTCGGCATGACAGGGAAATGGTGATTAGAATGTATGGAGTATGAGTGGAGAGTTGCACCTTACTTATTATATCGGATGATTTTAGTTGTGTGAGTAGCGTAATCAGTAGAGTTTGAGCGGATTGCAGGGTGCTGTTATAAAGGCGGGTTTGAAAGTAAATTAAATAAGAGAGTTACGTTATGGTTGTGTTGAAGTGAGAGTTGAACAGTCCTCTCAGTGTCGATAGTTATGTTTTAGATAGGTTGAGCTCATGCCTGGAACGTTGTCTACGAACGTTTAAATTTTAGGGGCATGATTGATATGCAGTAATTGACCATCTAAACGGATGATGCAGGAGTTTTAGAGGATTAGTTGTAGTGTGCCATAAGATTGCCCTTCAGCTCCTAGTTCTAAATCGTTGATCGAATATAATACCGGGCGATAGTCTTTAGCTGCGGACTATGTAGTCGGTCTTACATGCGGTATGTTGTTACCTGTGTTATGTATAGCTCAGTGTGAGTACTATCGTTCTTGGATAAGAGCTATAATTTAAAGTGTGTTAAGTCACTAGTTAGTGTCTCAGATAGGACATCTTATTAGGGAGAGCGTGTCTAGGTGTTGAGAAAATTAATAAAGTGTGGGAGGATAGGATGAAATGACATTAGAGAGCTCTGTTAGGTCGTAGAAGAGAGTGTGGTAAAATCGAATAATGAAAGTCATGTTGCTCCATGTCGAACAATAGCAAATCTAGGTTATGGTTTAATGAATGACTCACGTTACTCTCTTTTAAGCAGATGTATAGTGGCGAGTGTGTGGCTGGGAGATCGAAAGAAAAAGTGGATTGAGGCAGGTATTCGAAAGTCTGAGGAGAGAAACGTGGGCGAGAGTTTGGACCGACGGCACGGATACCGTATTATAAGAGTAGGGTCGTATTCTATAAACTAGAGACGTAGATATTGAGCAGGGGTTTGGCGTTGTGAGAGGGTGTATTAAGTGGGATTGAATGGTGCCCACCTGGGTCAAGGGTATGAACCCTTACACTGACGATTCCATATGAGGGTCCGTCGCAGTCCCGTTGAAGCTATAGGGTGGATTGTTCTGACTGCAACGAGTTCTTAACTAATTAATCGAACAGAGGTAAGGCTGGGCTTCTTTTCGACTTTTGTCATAGTTCTTCTACTGCTTTTTCTTTTCTGATGCTTGTTACACACCTTACCACCAGTTTTGGTGAGAAAAGGTAGATGAAGAAATACTATATATATACTATATATATACTATATACTATATATATATATATATATATATATATATATATATATATATATATATATATACATATATATATATATATGTATATATATATATATATATATAATTATAATAATAATAATAATCAAATCGATCAATCAAATCAATAATTATATGCCCTAAAGCACTAATAAAACTTTATAAGTACTAAATCTACTTTATATATTGTATACCTCTTTTAACTATTGTATTTAGCTGTATTTTAATGCTAATTACTCCTAAAACGGTAATTATATGATAGAATAAGTAATTAAAAAAAAAACAAAAATTTTGGCTTTTGTTCTTTTTTAAAAAAGACATAGTTTTTTTTAAAACAAAAACGGCTTTTTTTTTTTAATCCCAACCCTATAATATATACATAATATATATATAAGTATAATTTATATATAATTCATATATATATTATTATTATATATATATATATTATATATATATATATAATATATATATAATAATATTATATATAATATATATATATATAATATATATATATATATATATATATATATACAGAGCGTCGGTTGGAGCCGCAAGGTTTTGGGTGGATCCGAAAACGTAGCCGAAATTTTTGAGGGATTGGAGCCTTAGCCGGTAGTCGGAGCCGAAATACTTTCGTTCCGGTGCCTGGGTAGCCTGGAGTCGGGAGGCGAAAAATTATCGAGGACTTGGAGCCGAGCTGGAGATCGGAGCCGCAAAAAAGACTCTACTCCGGCTTCGGCACGTACAAAATTAAGTAATTATTTAATTATCACTTTTTTTTTTAATATAGTATATATATACTATATATATATATTTAATATATTATTTATATATATATATATATAATATATTTTATAATTATATATATATATATACTATATATTATATCTAACTTGAGAAGAATCACCTCCAATATCACTGATCACAGTACGATGCTTTGGGACATTGAGTTAAAGTTTTTTTTCTGATAAGCCAGATTTATTTATATATATACGGTATATATATATTATATATATTAATATTTATAATTATATATTAATATATTTATATATATATATATAATAATATATATATATTAACTATAATATATTCTATATAGTATAATATATATAAATATAATATAATATATTATAATATGTATTGTATGCTATGTATGTATGTATTGTATGTATGTATATCATATATATTTATATATATATAAATATATAATATATATATAATATTAATCGATAGATAATTCGGTTATTATACCCGATTATTATATAATAATATATAATCGTAATTAATATATTAATCGATAATATTAGAGATATATATATGATATTATATAAGGGTAGTCTCAGATAACTCATAGAATAATTCTACTTTTTCAGAAAATATGCTTCATGAGTTTAATATATATTGTTCAAAACTTTACAAGGTGTCTTATACTTCTATATGTAACTCTTAATTAATAAGTATTAGCATTTAAAAAAAAATCATTGTTCAACTAAACAAAATCTCGAAAACACCTCATTGTACTTGAAATATTTTATTCTCTCGAGATTAAAAAGTACTTACATTGTTAATTATGGAAATATGATTAGCTACAGTTATATGGAAACAGTCATGTTACAATCATGATTTTAAAGAGTTTTAACAAACCACCAGTTACTCTGGATAGCCATCAATTACTTACTACTGGTATCCTTTTAAATTAATGCTTACATTTAAAAAGTCTACTCATCCAAACATTACTTGTGAATTTTTAATAAAGAAGGTTGCAGAAAAGCTGGAATGACATTAGAACCATTTATTTTTGAAATAAACTCACGATTAAGTGTAGTGAACATTCTTATCATGACTTAAAATACTTGTCTCTGTCCTATGTCAAATGAAATAAGTTCCATCGATTATAGGCTCATATATTTTTGCTAATATATACTCTAAAGCGAGCGTGAGATTAGTGGAAGACATGAATTCGAACTGGAGTTCCTTTAGACTGGAAAATATTCGAAAAACAGTTCTAGAAGAAGCGGTTTAGCAAAAAAATAAACTTAAAAATTGGACTTAAAAGGTAGACGCTTTCTTGCATTAAAGTGGATGCTTGCACAAGTGAGCAAAGCTAAATTGATATTTTGCTATTAATATAATAATTGGATGATAATGATAAAAATACAAATATTTTAATAATACGTTTAGCAGTAAGAGATACCTAATCGCAACATTTCAGCTAATATATCCAAAAACTTGTTATTGACGTTTTAAAAAGAATCGAAATATAAGAGGCAAGTTACTAGCCTTAGTTTACGGATTTGACTACTCATCAAACTAAATGTATCAGTTACTGAATTGAAATAATTAAAATAAGACGTATTTGAGAGAATGATGCAAACGGTAAAGTCTGGTTAAAATGTGATATTTGATTTTATTGAATGTCAAAACGAAGAAGATATACTTGTTTTCACCAGAATTTGAAACTTTGATAAAACCATGATAAAACTATTTCCGATGACATTAAACCTTTCAACACATGAGGTGTTGGAATTCTATTACTTTATGTTAGCAGTGCTGTGATTGTCTCCGCAATACTCATGCAGTTAATCTGTAATAAGGCAAGGCCGAAACAAACCCCCCAACAGCAAAAGCAACGCGAATCCCAATAATAATGGAAGGTCTAAAGCGTTAAGCTGGAAAAGTTCAATTTATGCAAGAGAGAAGATGGAGAAGTACATGTCTTATTGCTCCTCTTGAAAGGCTTTTGCAACTAAAAGACAATATTAGTATGGATGCTTGCCCGTACTCCTGAACTTTCTCTCTCCGATAGTTAGTGGATAAATCGAAACACTCAAAAAATATTCAATCAGAAGTCTTGACTGAAGAATTTTTGTTTTTTATTAATTTTTTTTTATAGAGAATGAAGTTTTTTATCAAATTACATAAATTAATAGAAAGAAGGGAAGTGAATGATTAAACTGAAACAATAATATCTGGTCGGCCAGTCTTTTTGGTCCACAGGTCAGGTCTTCCTCAGAAACCGAAGATCATGATATTAAAAGCTAGGAATGTTCTTTGTGAACTAGGACTTAAGTATGAATAATACCTATCGAGAAATGCTGGTGTCGGATGTCAAGATAAGAGTCAGCAGTTTCGGAATCCTCCCTTTTGCGTATCTTGTCAGATGTAAGAGGGTAAATTTTAACCAAATAGACGATGCAGAAAATGCGACTAAAAAAGACTCAATCTTCCAGTTAAAGACCTTTAAACCTAAAAATTCCTCTAGAAATATAAATTAGATTCCACAAGCATTAGATGAAAATAAAATCAACCGGAAATAAAATTAACAGTTAGATTAAAGAGACTTCCCTACTATCTAAAATTTTTCAGATGTGGCTACCAATTACATCTTCTCTCGCTAGTCAAGTGAATATTGAAAGCCTATTTTCTGCGATAAAAAAAGTAATAAATATTGGAATACTTAGGAGATCGCTGAAGGAGGATTTTATTTGATGAAGTTTTATGTTTAAGAAAATTGTTTTGAATAAATTGATAGTGCTTATGCTAAGGCAGTTCAAAAAGAATATTTTAAAATTTTAGGAGAAGTGATTTTTTTTGTTGTTTTAAATAAAAAATGGTTTTAATCAGAATGTATTACATACGATTACCACCCCTTCCTTCCATTGGGGATTATTTTAAAACTTTATAAAATAGTACTAAAATATAATTTTTCCTTTTTAACAAAATAAATTAGTATACTTTTTTAGGTAAAATGTGTGATTATACGTAAATGGTTGTCTCTATATAGGCAGTTCATCGTTCGAAGAGGAATTGTATTAAAATTTTGGGAAAGAAAGTGAATTATTCTTTTTCTGTTATTCTTTGTTCTCATATTTTACTATAAAATATTTTTCTAAGTTTTCAATTCTAAGTTATTTCTACAATGTTTAATCAAAAGCATCTCTAATTTTTACACAGGAACCACTAAAAATATTAGGTTCGAGAGAACTTAGAATGATTTCATATTTGAAATGAAAAGGAATTATAAAACTAGAGGTCGGACCGGAGCCGGAGCCGAACAATTTTAAATGCCGGCATAGCCGGAGCCGAGTCAGACGAGCAGTTATTTAAAATGCTGGGGCTGAGCCGGGGTAATTTTAAAATGCTGGAGCCGGCAAAATATAAAATGGCACCGCGCCGGAGTCGGAGCCGGAAAAAAATTTGCCGGCTCCGCAGCCCTGTATATATATATAAAAAATTTGTAGCCACTAAATATCTATCTCATGAATTGAGGGGGGGGGGGTTTATTACCTACCGCAGTAGGTTCTTTGGTCATGGGAAATTAGAATTATTTTCATAATTAAGTGGATTAGAAAGTAAAGATTATCTAGGCGTGATAGTAAGGCCTGCTTCATCTTAACGCATTTGAATATTCCAGCCACCGTGGGCGTGGGTTCTTTTCTAGAAGCATGAGAGTGAGAGAGAGAGAGAGCATGATTTATTTTCTTATAATAGATTGTTCTGTTGTACGTGTTGCCTATGTTTTTAGTTATGTGTAGGTATTAAAATTAGTGTAATTCACCATGTCGTAAACTGTGATTAAATATTACAGAAAATCTCCAACAGACTGCAATTTTTTGTGTTCATTCAGGTAGCCGAACCGAAATTCGAAACCTCCCTCTCGCGAGGGCAAAACTTAAGATCCTTAAGAGAGAGGAAAGACTCTAATCCACTGAGCCACCGTGAACTTATATATATATATATATATATATATATATATATATATATATATATATATATATATATATATATATATATATATATATATATATATATATATATATATATATAATATATATATATATATATATTCTTTTGCAGCCAGTTAGCCTCATTAATCTTGTAATTATGGTAATCTTTTATTATAACTATGCATTCATTATTCTCAACGTTTCTCCCCTCCATAAAAGACCTGTTTTGTAAGATAAAAAGCACATAAAAGACCTTTTTTGTAAGATAAAAAGCAGTTACCAAATTTGGTTTAGTCTCTTAACACTAATTTACAAAGAAACAATTGAACCATTAAAGTAAAAGAATAAAAAAATTAGGTTAGGACTCTACTAATAAGGTTAGGACTCTACTAATAACTGATTGATCTCTAGTGGTTGTGTACTTTACTTTAATTCCTACGGTAGACTTAATTTTTTTTTTTTTTTTTTTGTGGGAAATATGTTGTAGGACAGTTGTTTAAAAAAAGTTCAAATCATGCTTTTCGTTTGAAACTTCCGCAAACTTTAGTAGTTCGCCACTTTATTCACTATTGTTAATTTGTTTTAGATTTAAAGATATTTTAAGAATGATGGGAATGAAGTAAACGTGCCTTTTGGGGTAGACCTGAGTAGCATTTGAAACAGGGAAGAAATCAGTCATTAGTTTTTAAGACAGGATTTTTGAATTTTATTTTAACTTGGAAGTAAAAAAAAAAAAGTGAAATTTGAAGATTGCTAACATATAACGAATATGAAAACTTAAAGAAAATTTTGTAAATTAAGCCTTTTTATTTTCTTCCTAATTGTTAAATTGGATACAATTTACCAGTAACGAATTATTATGCGACCTTAAAATCCAAAAATGGTTAAGTAGTTGTGGTTGTATTGGTGTAAAGTACTTAAAGTTTTCTATATATGCATCATGTTATTCACAAGTTTGTGACCACAATGCATTCTTAAAGGCCTATTTATTTGCATTTATGAGAGAATAGTTCAAATATTTTCCTTTTTTTTTTAATGTGGGTGTGTGTGTGTGTGAATGTATATTTGGAATGTATTTTATAATGTTTTAAGTTAATGCAAATTGACAAAATACAGAAAAAAAAAAATGCATTTTTTATCAGTATTTAAATTGTAGTATTCTTTTCTTGTTACCAATCCAAGACTGAAAAGAATTCAATCAAATTTAAAGTGTCCTTTTTTTATGGTGATAATTGGCATATTTTTAGCAAAAAAAAAACTGGGTTCTAGTCTTCGTATATATAAATCAGGCTATTATTGAATTCCTTAAACTGTTATAGAATTTTATTATTTATTTTTATTGGGTTATTTATTTGAAAGATAAAAAAAAATCTAATTATTATCAAAACTTTTAAATATTACTGATATTTTGCATATAGAGCTGAATTTTTAAATATTTCAGCTACTTTTTGATTTAAGGTGCCTAGTTTTAGTTTTTTTTAGTATTTTGAGCCCATGTCATTTTTTATACCTTTGAAGTATAATTTTTAAAATCCCAACAGAAAGCCTTAACTAACTTTAGAGTTTCTGCTATTCTTATTTTATAATCTCTTCTCTTCTAGTGTATGAATATTGGAATATCATCATTTAATGCTTAAATGAAAAATCTCTCATAATAAAAAAGGATCAAAATAATTTTTGAGTACTCAAATGTACACTACTGTATTTATTTATTATCCCAAGGCAGAAACACTTATTTATTTTTTAAGTTTACAAAGTCATGTTATCATTATCTTGTTCTTCAGTTTCTCTATCCATTAAAGTAAGGACTTTTTTTTTTTTTTTTTTTTTGGCAATGGATTGTCATGGAGTTTCTGGTTTTCACTCTTGATATAATTCTGGTTGTCATAACACTGCTCTTGACATCCCCCTCTTTTATTGTAGTTATATAAATAAGAAATTGCAGAAAAACAGGAATTAGAGTTAGCTTTTTTGAAGGGTTGTGAAAATAAATTTAGTTTTTTAAAAATTTTAATAAATTTCAATCTTATTTTAAGATAGTTGTAATTTATCAATATATTTTGAAAAATGTTGTATTTCAAATTGGTATACGTATTTTCTTTATTTAAATTTTGGAATTGGAATGTTATTTGTATTAGAACTTTTGAATATTGTTAATTTATTTTTAATAAAAGATTATATAAAATGTTTACTTTCTTCTTCCTTTATATATAATCTCACAATTATTTACAGCTTCTACAAGAATTGATGTCTAATTATATGATATACCCTACATGCATGCCTTTACTTTTAATTGGTGAAACATTTAATTGACCTTTCGTAAAGTGTTGAATTTATTCATGCTTAAAACTAATCTTTTCTTACTCTAATGTAAGCAGGACATTGCCCTTGAGGATATTTCGTCGGTAAGTATTGGCTTTAAGCTTTGTACCATATAGGCATTCATTTTTCTTCCATTATTAGCAATTTCCGTCATTTACTTAAATGTTTTCTGTTTAAATAAGATCTGTTTCAAGACCCTTGTTCTTTTCAACATTTCAGTTGAAGCTGCTCAAACTGATGATGAACCCAACGAAAAGTTAAATCTGTCAACTCTTTCACCTTTGATTTCTCCATCTCAAGACTCGACTATTCATTTATGTCCTCAAATAAGTCTTCACCTTGATTATCCTGTTTCACCAGAGCTGGTAAATTTACACGATTTGCCTGAGCTTCATGAGTGCTTAAAGGCTCTGAATGAATCAAGAAATATGGTGGAGGACCTTCCCGAGCCACCTTTTTGCATAAGATTGTCGAACTAAAAACACTGTTTGCTAATGGAACTCTTCCTTCTGTAATTTCTGTAACATTTAGAGTTAAGTGTAATACATTACGTATATAGTTTATCCGTCCGATGTTGTTGTTGTTGAATGATAATTTATTAGTCTGTTAGTTGATAAAGGTATATTAGTCATTTAAATTCAAAATAGTGTACAAAATGGTGGATGAATTAGTTTATTTTTCTATATCCTGTCATGTTGGCGCCTTTTTTGTACTATTTGACGAAAAAATTTATATTATATATATATATATATATTATATATATATATATATATATATATGGTGATACATTGCGACAAGCGTTAATTATAAATGCATATTATTGGTATATATAAGAAAAGCGCGTATACTATATATATATATATATATATATATATATATTATATATATATATATTACACTCACAAGGTAGTAATAGTAGAGTGAGAGAAATGGCATTATGTTTGCTATTAATAAGTACAAAAAATTTATCAGGGTTATTGTATGAACGTGAGATTGAGCTACATAACGTTACCCAACTTCAAATATTTAATAATAAGGTTGTTATTATTTCTTAGGTAAACTTTTATCTTGCTCACATTTAGTCATACTTATTATTTAGATCCTCGTTTAATTCTCTTTGTTTAGAAAGTTCTTAAAAGTCAGAATTTTATCTTTTTCTAAAAAGACATTGGCTGTGTAACGTATCTTTTAACTAAAATATTTTATTGGCATTTTTATTGTAAAAAAAAAAAAAATACTAGTAATTAAATTATTAGATACATACATATATATTTTATTTTTGTAGTTTTCTTTTTTTCCTTTCTTTAGTTGTGAATTGTTCTCTCAATAAATGTGCTCAACTAAAATGTAGTAATAAAAATAACTTTATTACAGTAAAGAATTATGAAGAGCATTTGCTTTAACATTGCTTTGAAAAATAAAGTTGGGATATACAAGTCTTAAATAAAAAATTACACTAGCTCGATTCTATGTACTGTTAAAGTTTCATAAGTATATGTTTTTCCAGGAAAAATGTTACCAAAATTAATTTGGAAAATAAGTTTTTGGTATTTTGATAGTTTGAAGGAGGACTAAACGTATTTGACAAATTAGCTATCGATTTTGTTTAAGACCTTTTTTCCCGACCTATAATAGTCGCGAAGGTTTTTTTTAAATTACAAGAAGGTATATATAATCTTATTTTCATCTACCTTCCCCCCCCCCCCCAAGACTGGGGGTAAGGTGCGTACCATGCATCGGAAACAGAAAAGTAGTAGAAGAATATGACAGAAGTCGAAAAGAATGCCCAGCCTTACCGCCTCCTCTATACCTATTAGTGAGGACTCGTCGAAGTCAGAAAATCCACCCTAGAGCTTCACAGGACCGCGACGGCCCCCTCACTGTCATATCGTCAGTGGAGGGTTCATCCCTTGGCCCAGGTGGGCCACAACCATACCCCCTCACAAAACCCCGCCATTCACTCCTATTATGCACCTTTCTTCTCGCCTCTGCCAAACTCGCATTTCTCTCCAGACATTCCTTTACTGACTCAATCCACTTTTTCTTCGGTCTCCCAGACGGTCGATTCCCAACAAACACACCCCTATATATCAGCTTAACCAACCGACCATCATTCATCCTTTCCACATGACCAAACCATCTCAACGTACCTTCATTTATTCTCTCAATTACCCCTTCCTTCACACCACACAACTTTAATACATTCATTCCTAATTTTATCAATTCTCACACCTAACACGGCCCTAAGATTGTCCATCTGAACACATTGAACTTTAGATCTATACCTCTTATTCCAGACCATAGTTTCACTTCTATACTTAGTCTGTTTACATCCACCAACGATTTAATTGCACTTCAGCCACCTTCCTGCTATTCACATCTTCTGGGCCACTGGCAATTAGAATCCATTCCCTTTTCAGTCCAGCATATATCCAATGATAAACTCCCTGGACACTGCTCCCAGCTGCTCACCATCTAATACAACTTTCACACTGAGGGGCTGCACAATCACTCACAACCATAATCTTACTCTTATCTACGTTTACTTTCAAACCCCACCTTTAACACACCCTGCTAAAATTCTCTACCAATCCTCTCAAACTCTCTTCAGATTCACCACACCAAACCAAATCATCCGCATATAATAGGTTGGGCACCCTCCACTCTCCTTCATTCTCCGTCATTCTAACACCATTTCCTGTCACCCCCATCTCTAATTTTTTCATAACCCCCATCCATATACAAATTAAATAACCAAGGAGACATAACAAATCCCAGCCTCACTCCGCTATAACATTATTAAACCAATCACTTTTGACACCATTTTTTCTTACACACGCTTCACTATCGTCATAATTTGATTCCATTCGGAAGCCTACCACCAACACCGTATATCACTAACAAATGCCATAGAGCTTCCCTATTAATCCCATCATACGCCTATTGCAAATAGATAAAACCTAAATACAATTTATTGTTCTTCCCTCATTTTCACCATTGTTTTAATACGTGTAAAGATTTGACCCGCACATCCCTTCACACTCCCAAACGTACCTTGTTCTTCTCTAATCAGTCCATTAAACTTTTGAAAAACTCTTCCACCCAAAAATACCAGCATATATTTTCCCTACCAAATAAATTCAATTCCCCTCTTATAATTCCTACAGTTACCTTGTCTCCTTATCCTTATATTAGGGTACTCAGACGTGTCTCTCCTTTTCAACCCGGTTCATACCCCTCTATAAACGCGCTTGGTTACACAATTTCAACCAATCAACTGCCATCTCGGTTCCTCGTTCTTATTATTTCACCAGTAATTTCATCTATACCTGCAGATACACCATTCTTCAACTTTCTCACTACCCACATTACCTCCTTACTAGTGACCTCACCCCCAAAATACCTATTCATTCTTGACCCATCAAACCCCCCACACATTAACTATCACCTCTTCATTACTGTCAGTGTTATGCAGATTTTTTAAAGAGATACCTCCACACTCCCCTCACCGCCAAAAAAAAAAATTGATCGGTCTATCTAAATTAACCATTCTGACGTGGTCACTTTATGACGAATTTTTCAACGAAAGGAAGCTTGCCTAGTGGAAAAATCGTACGTCTGGCGGCTTTGTAGACAGGTGTCAAAATGAGAGCGCTCGTTAAGCCTGGTTAGTATTGTCCGAACTTTTAAGCGGTGGATGTGTGTATAGTGTGATGTTGAATTTCACCAATTTGAATAGTTTCTTGTGTGGTGTATTGTTGTTCAAAGTTCATATTTAAAAATGCCTAAGCATTTTTCAGATAGATAAAGAGAAGGCCATGATTCTTTCATTCAGGAAGTAAGGTGTTTTAGTGAAAGAGATTATGCGTCGTACCGGCTGTGGAGAAGCAACTTTAAGACGTTGTTTCTCTTCTAAAGGAATGGCTCCCAACGTAATTCCAAAAAGAAAACCTGGGTCTGGGAGAAAGAGTGTGACTACTCTACCCGAAAGACGGATATGCCGCTGCGAAAAGAGGTGCTTATGAACCCATCGATTATGGATGCTGAATTAAAGAAGACTCATTCACAGCAAAGAAGCCCATGCGTAAAGTGCTCATGTTGAAGAAGAGAGTTTGACTCGCCAAGCAATATAGGCATTGGACTAGTGAAGACTGGATGGTCATGTTTTCGGATGAAAGCACATTTTAGTGCATAAGGGGGACGCTCAAAGCTTATGACGTCCAAATTTCATTAGTAGGTATCATCCCAAGTACACAGTTGAGACTGTCAGGCATTCGGATTAGATAATGGTGTGGGGTTGTTTCAATGTAAATACTGGTAGGGGAGGCATGTACTTCCTTCCTAAAAACGCTACAATGAATTGTGAGCGATATTCGAAGGTTTGGAGAGCCATTTTCTCCCCTTTGTAAACAATCATTAAACTGATTTCTTTATGCAAGGTAATTCTTCCTGCCATACCGCCAAACGTGTCAAGATGTACCTTCCTCACCAACATATTGCCATTCTGGACTGGCCATGGAACAGCCATGAACTTAATCCGATGGAAAAGTCCTGGTTATACATGAAACACCTAGCAACAGCAGACACCTCATCCATACGACGTCTTATGGAATCTCTAAAACTTCTTTGGATAAGCATGGACCACAACTACATGACCTCACTAGCGAAATCTATGCCTAAACGGTTGGAAGTGGTCATCAAAGCCAAGGGACAAATTACCAAGCGGTGAATATAGATACTGTATTTCAAATGTAAAATGAAATAAATCCTCGCGTTTTGTAATTATTGTTACTTTCCTTGGACCGATCAATTTTTTTGCGGTAATATATATATATATATATATATATATATATATATATATATATATATATATATATATATATATATATATATATATATATATATACATATATATATATATATATATATATATATATATATATATATATATATATATATATATATATATATATATATATATATATATATATATATATATATATATATATATGTTAGGAATGGGACGATTATGAAATTTTGACGATGACGATGACAATTCATTGAAAAAGCATATTTTAAAAATTTATTTCTCTCCCTCTCTCTCTCTCTCTCTCTCTCTCTCTCTCTCTATATATATATATATATATATATATATATATATATATATATATATATATATATATATATATATATATATATATATATATATATATATATATATATATATATATATATATTTCTCCGCGTGTTCCGCTTGTGGGGGAATTGGATAAGTAAAAGGCCTTTGACTGCGATTCAAATTTTATTTCAGAAGATTTCCAAATTTTATATCCCAACACCAAGTGCCTGGGGGTAAATTAAAAGAAATTAATATAGTATACCCCAGGTAAAAAAGTTTTTAAAAAAATTAATAGTTTACAAAAAAATTTTATAATATAATATATCTTTTAATGAAAAGTTAAATTGGCTTACAATTAAAAAGAGAAAAAAAAAATACCCTTAACAAAGATAAAATTTCCGAGCAAATTACAGTATCAAAAAAATACTTCTTAAAAATTTTCTAATTAAAATAAAGTATTAAAACTTCCTTCTGAATATCATTAAATTTTCAATATATGAAGATTTTAAAGAATACAAGTTTGTATTCTTCGAAAGAGGATAAAATAGTATTTGTTTTGAGAAGTTTTTTTTCCTAAAGATTTAATAATTTACAATAAACTATTTTATTTTGATAAACTATTCCCTTATGATAAACTATTTCATTTTATTTTCTTAATTAATTTTTTGTTTATAACTCCAATTTTTATTATAAATAAAATACATTGTATTAAACTCATTGATTGAATCATTTTAAACGAAAAATCATAATTTTCTTTATATATATATATAGTAGAGTAAGTGAGTAAGAGTATATATATGCAGGCAGTGGTATATATATAGTATAGTTATATATTATGCTAGTATATATATATATATATATATATATACATATACATACATGGCAACAAATTCTCTCAAATTTAAAGATTGAGTGATATATATATATATATATATATATACTATATGAGTGTATGGTTTGGTTGTTATTATATATATATAAAGAGTTATATATATATACATATATATATATATTATATATATATATATATTAGTTACTATGTTAAGCATTACTGGGCGTAGGCAGGATTTAAATTAAAGATTGTGTATATATATATATATATATATATATATATATATATATATATATATATATATATATATATATATATATATATATATAATTATGGTCTCAAAACTTGTTGCAATATTTTTTGATTTTCTGGGCAATTATTTTTTGATGTGTTGTTTGCAGCTGAATATCAACGGGTAGCCTTCCGAGATTGATTTAACAGCTTTGGCAGCGGTCAAATGCTATCGACATACTGAAAGTTCTAGCGGAGAATAATGTCAGAAGAATCCAAAGCTGTATAAAAGCACAAAGCTAGTTGACTTTAAGCCAATATGAAAACGAAAACACATTAAAACTTTAGAAAAAATAAATATAATACGTTAGTAATTAGTAATTGCTACTTCATTATCTATCATTGATGTATTTTGTTCAGTTTTTCAACTACTAAACCCTTAAAAACGTCGTCTTGCGTGCTATTATAATTACAATTTTTGCTTGCCTTGAGATTTACCTGCCTACATGCCCATATATATATATATATATAGCAGTATATATATATATATATATATATATATATAAGTATATATATGTATATATATATAATTAAAATTTTCTGAAAAATATTTTAAAATAAAATATTTGCCATTGAAGACTTTTGTATTTCCTTAAACTAAAAGTTTATATATTACATTTGCACGAAAAAAAAAATCGAATCACGCCACATATTTCACTTTGAATAACTAACCATTTGAAGATATACATCATATACTATATTACGTAAAAGTAATACGCGGTTTGAAGTTCATTTCATTGCCGATAGAATGAGGCCATTTTAAGGGTATTACAGTTTAACTTTCCATACGTTGATAATGATAAAGAATGGGAAAGTGACCAAGTTGAATTCTAAAAGTGGTTTGGTCAAGAAAGAGTACCGTCTTATATATACAACTGTAAGTGTTCCCCCTAACCTTAACCGTGCCACAATAACTGCTTTCATCTGGTTTTTCAAGCTATTTCCCTTCTTTGCACTTGTTGTGGAGAAACAGTGCAATTTAGGCCGTCCAGCTGTTTGTCATGTTTGCCGAAGATTTCTGAAAATTGGTGAATACACTAGGAGACCAGGATCGGAAGGAGGTTGGACAACGGCGGTATAAGTTGATCACATCATCGTATCGAGGTCTTTGCACAATTGATATCTCACCGGTGCGCAACTGCACCGACAGCTCAGGTTTACAATGAACGGCATTGCTAAGAAGACCCTCAAAAAATTTCATTTTAGCAAATAAAGCTTTTATTTCTTTAGTGAAATGTAATTGTAGGAAATATGTACTCACTTATAAACTTAATTTGAATTCATAAAAAAAAATTTTTTTATTTCAAATCACCATAAAACCATTTACTATCACTTGCCTTTCTGCCATGAATAATCACTCAATTTTAAGCTCCTGCATGTAGTTAATATCATTCTCAAATATCCCGAGAGCAACATTTATTCTGATTTCTTTTTTCTAAATAATTATAACCAAATTTTTCTCCTCCTCTTCGAATAATATTCATCACCATATGTTTTGAGAGATTATTATTATTTTTATTTGACACATGCATATCTTAGTTACGTTCAATCCGAGCAAGTCAAAATATACATAAACCGCAATAAGTCTCCTTTATTAAGATACTTGATACATTAAGATACATAATAATATAATTGAAAGTAGGAATAAAAGACATTCGTAGATATTGAAAAAAGTGTATTTATTGAAAAATATTACTAATAGACATTTTGAACTACAACATTTAAAATGAAAGTTTTTAACAATGACAAAATTTGCTTATTAAAATGTTTAGAGAGTGCTGTTGTTAACTGCTAAATTTGAACCGCTTTCGGATTCTTGATCCATCATATCATCGTTCATTCTGAACTGCAGCAAAATTACTATATATGTCAACAACAGCAACATATACAGCAGCAGCAGCAGTATAGTCATCGGTGTTAAGGTTGTATATATATGTTATATATATAGCAGCATATATATATATAAGGCGGCGCGTTATAGCAGCAAGGTATATATATATATGTGCAGATAAGGCATAAGGGCATATGGCGGTAATAAGGTTGCTATAGATTAACCCAAATCCCCAAAAATACAACAACAATTGCCTATACAGCATTATCAGTCTATACATCCTGATCCTACCCGGGTATAATATTGCCAGAACCGCACCCAATCATAGGTATTTTTAATGCCCACTATTCATGTCTGGTGCCCAAACCAGCTAACTGATGATCCTGAGGAGTTTCTTCATATCCTGGAAGAACTTGGAATCTCTTAGCATTTGAGCTGCAAAACCCTCCCACACTATGTCTTCTTTTAAGCCAATCAGATCCCTTCTGCCCCAGATGATATAGATATATATAGTAGCAAAGAAATATATATATATATATAAGGTTATATATATATATATATATATATATATATGAGCAGTATAGGTATATAGGGTATATATATATATATATATATATCAGTATATATATATATATATATATATATATATATATATATATATTCAAAATGTCACAGATGGATAAACAGAAATAAAAGCTTCATTTTGAATATCCAATCCTTCAAAATATTAATTAACAATTTCATACACAGCATAATCAGTATATACACCTCCCATCCCACTTCGACACATTGCGAAAACAATTACATATCAAAGTTATATCCCGTAAACAAATTTGTTAACTTAATCTTTGGGAAAGATTTTAATGATCACCATTCAGCTTGGTACCAAGACCACCTAACAGACCCCAGAGGAACTCACATCCTTCAAGAGCTGGAATCTTTAAGGGTTTTGAACGGCAGAAACCTTCCCAATCAAACCCACTCTGCCTCAAATATAACCTCTTGTCAATCATTACAAACAAAAGACATGGAAACCAGAGGTAGACTTAATATTCGATCATATCCCTAACTTAATAATTTACGCAATAATAATCCGTAAGAAAACAGCTACATTCAAAAATTACGAAACAACAGACTGGGCAAACTTCACACACTACATAGAAGCTCATTTGGAAACTCATCTCCGTAAACTCAGCTATCCACGCCTTCACCAAAACTATACACAAATCATCCAATCTTCATATACCCAGAGGTTATATGAAAAAATAAAACCGCTCAATAACACCACAAAATCTGCAACCTAGTTAAAAAAGGAATAAAATACGACAGGACAAAACCCACTACACGATTAAACTTCTTAAGCACACAAATATTAATAATATCAGCACACAGATCAAACAGATTCAAAGAATACCTACAGAAAAACCTAAGCAATCACAATGATAAAAAATCTTGACAGATCATGAAACGAATTCATAACTCTCAAAACAACACCCCAACCATAAGCAAAGACTTAAAGATCCAAAACAACACTTCCCCATCACCAAGACAATACTGCAATAAACTAGCCCACACTATTCAAACAAATCATGCAAAAAGCTCACCAAAATAATAGGAAAATTATCACACGAGATAGATGGAAACACCTAAAACAAACACCAAAATAAACACGAAGACATTAAAATAGAAATTAAATCACTCAAAAACTCTCCAGTCACGGATTCAGACAGCATCTGTAACCTACAATTAAAACATCTGGGACCGACATCCCTACCTCTTACTTACCCAAAATATATAATAAATCCCGGGAATTTAACTTCATCCCACCAACATAGAATAAAGCAATCATAATACCCGGACTAAAACCCACGAATGAAACCAACCTACCCACTTCGTACGCCCAATATCCCTCCTTCCTACTCTGGGCAAGCTGATGCAAAAATTTGTATTCGCTAAAATTCGATCATTCAAACACTCTCCAGACTTTCAACACAGATGCAAAAAAATTCACACATATATATATATATATATATATATATATATATATATATATATATATATATATATATATATATATATATATATATATATAAAAATTCTATATATATATATATATATATATATATATATATATATATACAGGGTGTCCCTAAAGTCTGGACACATAGAAAATGTCAGTAACTATAATTATTTTTTAATCCACAGATTAAATATGGCTTTGTCGAAAAGAATTGATGTGGTACTTCTCAGTGACCGTGAAGGATGGTCATATCGAAAAATAGCCGATGAATTTAATGTACGTCACCCACGGAAGACTAATCATGGCTTTTCTACCGTGGCGAAGGTAGTTAAAAAGTTCAAAGAAACAGACACTATGATGGACAAACACCGTTCTGGAGGACCACGTGTCTCAGCCGAAACTAAGGAATGTGTCATGGCTAAAATGTATGCTAGGTCCAAAATAATCACTTCGCAGGACAACCATGGAGCTGGGTATTCCCAAAAACAACCATCAGTCGTATCTTAAAAGAGCTAAGGAATGTGTCATGGCTAAAATGTATGCTAGGTCCAAAATAATCACTTCGCAGGACAACCATGGAGCTGGGTATTCCCAAAAACAACCATCAGTCGTATCTTAAAAGAGCAAAATTTCAACCGTACAAGTTATAAATCCTGCACCATTTAACAGAGGATGACCCAGAAAGACTGCTCGAGATATGTGAATGGCTTTCCAATAAATTGAATGAAAACAGTCGTTTCACCGAAGACTCTGTGCTGTTCAGAGACGAAGATTTTTTTTATTTGAATGGTGATGTCAACAGACAGAATTTCGATACTGATCGCAAAAGCAATCCACATTTTGTTGATTATTCAAAACAGCAAGGAGGGGAAAAATGTATGGTGTGGTGTGGTTTGTGAAAACCTCTTTTTCGATGAACATGTAACTGGTTATACCTATCTAGCTATAATGCCATGACTTGAAGGTTTAGGTGAAGGACTTCCTGACTGTTCCAGCAGGATGGCGCCCCTGCCGAATTTGCCAAGGTCGTAAGGGATTGGCTGAATGACAATTATCCTAACGTGATTGGAAGAAGTGGTCGATCGTATGGAGTGGTCTCCTCGGTCACCTGACCTTAAACAACCTGACATTTTTTATGGGGTATGCTAAAGGAGAAAGTGTACTCAATCTAAATCACAGATAAATCACACTTGATTGAACGCAAAAAGAGTGATTGTGCTCAATTAGACGGCAATGTGGATTTACATCGAGTTCACGTGAATTTAGCAAAGCGCATCAACCTCTGCATCGCAATTGATGGAATTGATGGAAATCATATTGAAGACGTTACTGAATATTCCAACTGAATAAAATGTTGTTAACAAATATCATATCTGGAAACTTTTCCTTATTCCATATGTGTCCAGACTTTAAAGACAACATAAATATATATATATATATATATATATATATATATATATGTTATAGCAGTATATAGAGTAAGGCGCGGGTTATGTATATATATATATATATATATATATATATATTATATATATATATATATATATATATATATATATATATATATATATATATATATATATATATATATATATATGATATCTTCCTTTTCTATCAATAGTATATGTATATATATATATATATATATATATATATATGTGGTTATATATATATATATATATAAGTGCACTGATGTATTTAACTATGTATTGGACCTACATATGAAATTACTAAAGCTTATCTCCTCGAAGTGCATCCCTGGCAGGTTATACAGTTGGGTTCCAACGTTTTTCACCACCAGCCACCAGAAGTCATTCTCCCGAAGTGTGTTTAGTTCACGTTACAGTATTTTTGTTTTCCATCATCCCAAAAGAGATTTGACCCTCTTCAAATTCATTTTTTAACTTAGGGGAAGAGGTAGAAATCGTAAGGAGCTAATCTGGGCTGTATGGAGATGTGGAAGTACTTAAATGTTTCTATAATTGAGAGCACAGTGCGAGATGGCGCGTTATCGTGGTGCAGCACCCAAACGTCTGCAATGTCCGTTCTGATTCGTTGAACTCGTTTGAAGTAGGTTCAAGACATCTTTGTAAAAAAACGTGATTAACTGTCTGTCCTTGAGGTACAATTCCTTGTGCACAATATAACGGCTGTCGAAAAAAACAAGAATCAGTGATTTCACCTTGGACTTGCTCATACATGCTTTCTTCGGACGAGGAGAATTTTTTGTTCGCCATTCCGCACTTTGCCGTTTGTTTCAGGATCGTACTCAAAAACCCATGATTCATCGCGTTCGTTATAACTTTATCCAAAAAATTTGTGCTCCATTTCGGAGTCTTTAGTAAATCTTGACAAATTTTGTACCTGTTCTCTTTCTGCTCCACAGACAGTGTCTTTCGGCACCCGTTTTGCACAAATTTTCGCATGTGCAAAATGAGTTGTTAAAATTCTATGAACTGCATTTTTATCCAAGAAACGTTTTTCTTGCAAAATCACCTGACACTGAACCGGCGGTCCCTCTCCATCACAGCTCTAACAAATTCCACAGCCTCATCAAGTTTGTTGACGATTTGGCCCTCTCCACAAAGAGGGTGTCTTCAATATTTTCTCGGCCCTTCTTTGAAAGCTATGTGCACTTAAAAACTATATAGTTCTGGATAGAGTGGTATCCCCATAAGCTTCGATGGCAGACTTCTTCTGTTTCACACAGAATTTGATAGCTACCGCTGTTCAACATTTACCTGCATCGCAAAAACGTAACAATGATAGAAAAACTCCTGCCAATACATAAAAAAAAAATGTAGAGCAAACGCAAACGAGGTTAGAAACGACGCCCATACAAAACAGATGAAAAGACTCTGACTCTTATAAATCTGTTAAACAGGCAATGATGTAGCCTAGGTACCTCAGCTACCCACTGTATACGTCACGGAGAGCTACATTACCAGTCATTCATGGGATATTCAGCAAAACTCTACTTTCCTTTTACGAGGAATATATATATAGCAGCAGCATATATATATATATATATATATATTATGCAGTAGACCAGACATATATATAGTTATTGGTTATATATATATATATATATATATATATATATATATATATATATATATATAGTGAATAGTTTATAGTATATATATATATATATATAAAGATATATATAAGGCAGGCAGCAGAGATATTATGCAGTATATATGTATATATATATATATATAGTATATATATATATATATGTATATATAAGATATATATCCTATCGCAACAACCAATTTTTAAATCTTTTTGAAATTTATTCCTCATTTATGTAATATACTCGTATGTTTCTCATTCTAGTCATTAAATTTTAAAATTATAATTTGATTAACAAAGTATCGAGAACTCTAAACTCCGCCTCGATTAGTCACATATTTTGTCGAAAAGCTTCTTGAAGTCTTGCCGTAATATGGTGAAGTTTATTTATACTTATTAATTAATTAATAATAATAATAATACATAATAATAATAATAATAATAATAATAATTACGTCAACGATCCTTGCCCTTGCCAATTTGAATATGCCACAAAATTGCATTTCATTATCTTCATCCAAAAGATTCAACAATTCTGTAAGCTAATATATATATATTTATAAATATATATATATATATATATATAGAGAGTATATATATATATATATATATGAGTATAGCAGAGTAGCAGTAGTAAAAATATTAAAAAGGCAGCATATATATATATATATATATATATATATATATAAGAAAAATATCACCATCATCATCATCATCACCCACATTCTCTCCCCATGAGTGGGGTAAGGTACGTAGCATGCACTGGAAACAGAAAAATAGTAGAAGAATACGACGAAAGTAGTATGCACCTTTCTTCTCGCCTCAGCCAAACTAACATTTCTCTCCTCCAGGCATTCCTTTACTGACTCAATCCACCTTTTCTTCGGTCTCCCAGAAGGTCGACTCCCAAGCAGCACAATCACCACTATACATCCGCTTAACCAACCGATCCATCCTTTCCACATTACCAAACCATCTCAACGTACTTTCATTTATTCTCTCATTTACCCATTTCTTCACAGCACACAACTCTTCTATATCGTCATTCCTCATTTTATCAATTCTTCTCACACCTGTAATTCTTCTCACACATGTAAGACCCTAGCTCACTCAAGACTTAGTCCTTTAGCATCCACCAAAGATTTAATTGCACCAGCCACTTTCCTGCCATTCAGAACTTTCCTACTACACTCTGCGTCATCCGTTCAGTTTTCATAAAGCATATATCCAAATATTTAAAACTCAGGCACTTGTTCCAGCATCTAGCTATTATTTCACACTGAGGACTTCCTCACTCACAAACTCATAGACCTTACTCTATTCCATGTTTACTTTCAAACTCCTCCTTTATACACCTCCTGTCAAATCTCTCTACCAATCCTCTCAAACCCTCTCAGATTCGCCGCCAATACAACTCATCCGTATATACAGGTAGAACACCCCTCCACTCTCTCTCTCCATTCCCTCCATCATTCTAACACCATTCCCTGCCACTCCTACCTCTAATTCTTTCATCAATCCATCCATATATAAATTGAATAACCAAGGAGACATAGCACATCCCTGCCTCTCTCCGCTATCAATGTTAAACCAATCATTTGAACTCCATATTGAATCTTTCAAACGCTTACTATGTTCTAACACGCTATTGATTCCATCCAAAAGCCTACCACCAATACCATATATCACTAACACCTCCCATTGAGCTTCCCTATTTATCCTAATCATACGCCTGTTGCGTAAAATCCATAAACCTAAATAAGCAATCTTATTCTTCTTTCTCTTCATTTTCTCAATCACTTGTTTCAATATTGTGATCTTGATGGAGAGCCAGTAACTTTCAGAGAAACACGCCTGTTTTCACCAATCAATTAGTGGTTTGCCAGTGATCTCCTGCTGGAGCAAAAATAGCCATATCTTCCTGCAACACCTATTAAACCACTTCCTACAGTTACCCTTATCCCAATAACCTTTATATAAGGCTCTCCTCCAACTCGGAACTATACTTCCATAAACGCTTTGTTACACAACTTCCAACCAATCAATCACCATGTCGCCTCCGTTCTAGATCATTTCACGTGCAGATTTACTCATTCTTCTAACTTTCTCACTTCTTACCCGATTACCTTCTCTAAGAGGGAGATAGGTGGGTATATATATATATATATATATATATATATATATATATAGTATATATATATATATATATATATATATATATATATATATATATATATATATATATATATATATATACATGTGTGTGTGTGTGTGTGTGTGTGCATTTGTGTGTGTTTGTGTGTGTGCGTGACTTATGGCACAGTGCTATGGTGAAATTTGCTTCTGTGAGTACTAGACTACTAATGGTTGAATTTAAGTTGGAGAAGGGAAGAAGGTGTGTTTCGTTGTAACATATAGTCCATCTGAGTGTGATGTTGAGAAGAGTATGACTTTTTGGGATAATATGAATGCCATTTGGGACCGGGTGAATAGTGACTTCAGGTTGATTGTGTTTTGCTACTTGAATGGTTGGATAAGTGATCGTAAAAGTGATGGTATAACAGGAAGGAGGATGCTTGACTTTTTTAAGGAGAGAGGTATGTGTGTGTAAGCAATACATTCTTTTAGCACAAGAGTATTCAAAAAAATTCTCGAGCTGGTATAGGTAGAGATGGTATCGAAGTGAAAAGTATGATTGATTTGGTGTTGGTGAAGGAGATATTGAAGTACGCGACGGATGTTATATCAGTTAAGGGGGTTGGGGGATGGGAATATCAGATCAATATGTTGGTTTATATAAGATTAGGTGAGTGTGGGTATGGATGGAGAGGAAAGAGACAAGGATGGAAGTGGGGAGAATTAAAATGGAGTTAAGTGAACACGGTTATGAGAGTAAGTGTATGAGAGCACTTGCAAGTAAATCAGTTGAATGTGAACAAGATGAAACTGAACAAATCTGGAAGCATATGAAGGAATCATTTGTTAGTAGTGAAATAGAATTTGTGAATGTACTAAATTTGGAAGTAAGAATGTCAATAGTGAGAGGTGGAATGAAGAGGTGATGCAAGTAGTTAAAAGAAAAAAAAGAGGCTTTGTTGAATGTTTTAATAGTCAGTGGTGAAATCTCAAAAAAGTGTATGGAAATAAAAAAGGAAGACTAAAAGCTGTATACATTAGAGGAAGAAAAGATAAATGAACAGCTTTGAAGGAGGATAAATGGGCAATAGGAAGCTCTTCTGGAAGGAGGTAGGAAAGATTAATTAAGAGAGAGAGAAGGGGAATCTTTAATTAATAATCAATTGAGATGGTACTATAGTGACTGATGAAATGGATGTCAGGAGAGTGTGGATGGAGCTCTTCTAAAATCTGCATAACAATGGCAGAAATGAAAAGATGATAGTTAATGTTTGTGGGTTTGATGGTATAAGACTAAATAGGTATTTTGGGGATGAGACAATTAGTAAAAACGAGGTAATAGGTAGAGTGAGAAAGTTAAAGAGTGATGAATTCTCAGGCATAGAAAGAATTACTAGCAAAATGATCAAGAATGGATGCGAGATTATGATTGAATGAATATGGAAGCTGTGTAGCTGCTGTTTTGAGTAGAGTATAGTTTCCAAGGATTTGAGGAGAGCAATAGTAGTGCTCTTATTTATTGATTAGGGAAATAAGTGGAACTTTAGGAAGTATAGGGAAATTAGTTTATTGAATGTTTAAGGAAGATATTGGTTGCAATTTTGGTTTAAAGAGTGCGTCGGGTGACTGAGGGACTGATTGTCGAAGAACAAGGTGCATTGTGAATGATAAGAAGGTGGCTGGAACAATTAAATCCCTGGTGGATACAAATTGAGAAATACTAGAGTTCGCTTGGGTTTTGCATGAGTGTATGTTTAACTGGTGTTAATGTATAGTAGTGAAACCATAGTGCGAAATAAAATGGTGTAATAAAATATTCTATGGTACAATCTGTTTAGATGGACAATTTTAAGGATGTGTTAGGTGTGAAAAGAACTCATAAAATGAAAAATGAACGTTTAGCGAGTTGCGTGGAGTGAAGAAAGGCATATAATAAACGGGAATAAACGAAAGTATATTGATATGGTTTAATATTCGGTTGGTTAAGCGGATGTGTAGCGATTGATAAGTGTGCTGGGAATCGAAACCAAATAAAGAGCTGAAGGTAAGGAATGTGAGTTTGGCAGAGGAGAAAAGAAAAGTGCATAATAGAAGTGAAAGGTTGGGTTTTGCTGCGAGGGGATATGGTTGTGGGTGTATGGCTCACGGTGAAAGACCGTCTTGGTCTTGTGAAGCCATTGGGTGGATTACATTCTTTTTAAATGCTACTCGGACTCCTCACCCTAAGTGGCACATGAGGGATGGCAGGGAAGGAGGGTTTCCTTTGGACTTCATCATGTTCTTACCAACTTTCACTGAAGTAAGTTGAGCATCCTTGCCCACAACTAGCATAAGTGGAAAATAAAGAACGATATATATATATATATATATATATATATGTATATAGAGTATATATATAGTATAGCATATATATATATGCAATATAAGATTTTGTTGCTATATATAAGAATATATATATATAGATAATTACTTACATATATATTAATAAAAAGACACACAGAAAAAAGAAGTATGTGTGGATGTGCTAAAGTAGAAGCAAGAATGTTAACAGAATGGTGGAATGAAGAAGTGATGAAAGTGGTTAAAGGTAAAAAGAAGGTGGTTGAATGTACCAAGCAAAATGATCTCGATTATATGAACACATCTGAATAAGATGAGGGAAAAGAAATAATAAAAGGTGATTAGAAGAAGAAAAGTAAATGACCAGTTGGAAAGAAGGTTGATTGGGAATTTAAAGGGAATAGGAAGCTCTTCTGGAAGGAAGCGCGAAAGGTTAAGAATGAGAGTAAGGGGGAATCTGCTTAGAATAATGAAGATAGATGGTGCTTTTGTAACTGATGAAATGGTTGTGAGGGAAGGGAAAGAACACTTCGAAAATCTGGTATAATAAATAATATTAAACAAAATGAAGCATATGATATGAATGTGTGTGGGTTTGATGGTGCAAGAAGAAACAGGGTATCTTGGGGATGAGGTTATATATATATATATATAAGACGAAATAGGTATTTTTGGGATGAGGTAATTAGTAGAAAGGAGTTAATAGGTAGAGTGAGAAAGTTTGAATGGTAAATCCGCAGGTATAGATGGATGGAATTACTGGTGAAATAAATGATCAAGAATAGATGCGTGAATGATCCTCATATATATATATATATATATATAGTTGTTGTGTTTTAGTGTAAGGAGCTGCATGTATGCATGTTGCGGGTTATAGCAAGGTTAATATATATATATATATATATATATATATATAAAGTAATAAACATTAAAAATATAGTTACCCCTTCTATTCAAATTGCTCTTTCTTCTGTAGTACCTTATAATCACTTATACTGTATCTAGCTCGTTCCTTCAAAATATATGAGAAGGCAGAAGTATATAGCAGCACAGCAGCATAAGGTGAGATATATGGGAGAGTTGTATACTATGGTTAGTATATAAGGTTGGGCAGCAGGTGGTAGTTAGTAGTGAAGTGAAGTATGCTATATATATATAGCAGCATATATATATATATATATATAGCAGTGAGCAAGGCATATATACGAGCGCTCCTAGCTTAGAGGTAGAGCACTCGCTTGGCTTAGAGGCCCAGGTCTCGAGACCGGGGTGGTTGTGAAAGAACATGAGCTATTCCCTCTATTAACTCTGGGCTTCGTCCCCACCAGACGTTAATGAGTACCATTGGTAGCGTGCTTTGTTACTAGTGTGGGAAACTTCCCGGCATCCGCGACAGGCCTGGCCAGCCAGCGGATTTAGCCGTTAGCCCGTGACACCCAAGGACCTTTCTCGATGTGTCCCACTGACAGGTCGTGAGACCCTCCTGGGGGAGGACGCTATATATATTTTTTATATATATATATAGCAGTTAGATAGTAATAGCAGCAGCAGCAGTAGCAGCAGCAGAGTATATATATATATATATATATATATATAAGGCAGCATATATAAGGTGTATATATATATATATATATATTAGTGATGTGCCAGAACTGGAATCGTTGGCCAATACCAATGTACCAATACCAATACTTTCATTGATGCCACTGCCAAAACCAATACCAATACCATTGGAATTCTCAGAAAACACCAATACCAATGTAATTTTAGTTATTTTTGAAGATATTATGTGTGAAAAGACCACCTATTATTTATATTTTATAAAACTTTTCTTAACGGAAGTTTCTTTGGGAACACCAGATATTGTTGGCTTTCCTTTTTTTTTTTTTTTTTTACATTATACTTTACTGAATAGTATTGGACACATTTCCTTTTGACCAATACCAATAAAATGCCTTCGTTTACCTCATCATTCTATGCTAAATGACAATACCCATTGAGCCAATAACAATAACAAAAATGTACAATAATTAGCCAATACCAATTACTACTGGCGGTTAATATCCCTAATATATGGCGATGGCAGGTTATATATATATATATATGAAAGAGCACACGTATATAGAGAGAGAGAGTATATAGATATATATATATATATATATATATATATATATATATATATATATATATATATATATATATATATATATATATATATATATATGTTATTATATATATATATGATATAAATATATATATATATATGTATGGTATATATATATATATATATATATATATATAAGTATATATATATATATATATATATAAGTTATGTATATATATATATATATATATATATAATAAATAATCAAAATAAACAATATTTTCCTTGTAAAACAAGCAAAATTGCATAAACTCTGTGGTGTGAGGGTTAAATTGAATTACATCAATAACAACACACAATAATAATAATAATAATAATAATAATTAATAACAATAATAATAATAGTAATAATAATAATAATAATAATAATAACAATAATAATAATAATAATGATTATTAGTAGTAATAATAATAACACATGTTTAAGAATAATAATAATAATAATAATAATAATACACACACACACACACAATAAAATAATAATGATAATAATAATAATAATAATAATAATAATAATACACAATAATAATATAAAATAATAATGTTATAAATATAGAAATTTTCAAATTCATAATCTGTCGTTTTTGAGAGATTTCGCCCATTTTTCGCCTTGTTTTCCCAATTTTAAATGTTTTAGCTTTATATATGGAAACTTTTGTCCCATGTATTAATGAAAATATAATAATGAAGCGGCGCACGAAATGCGAAAAAGCGTTTCTCACGATAAATGAAAACTGGTTAAACACAATTTTCGATGAACGAAGCACAAC
>JABUQX010065992.1:0-49477 GCA_015478945.1 Trachelipus rathkii | reverse complement strand
AGGAACTAATTAGGTCGAAGGCCTAAAGTGCGAAGAAAATCTAAAAAAAATTCATGAAAAAATAATAATAAGTAATTACACAAAAAAAAATTTAAGTTTCGGAAATTTGCACTTAGAACGTCCGAACTTATATTAGTTCCCGATGAGGCGTCACCATATGACGTCATAATCGGTTTGAAGATACTTTAAGCTTAACAAAATGGTACTCGAAAGCGTTCAGCCGCTTTTGCGATTCCCGTAAGGCGACACTATTATATAGTGACTTTTCGAAGGGAACCGAAAAACAACGACCTAACGTGTTCGCGCGACACCTTTTTAGGATAAACTAATCGCTTCCAACCCGATTTTATTTAGTGACGCAGGAAGGAACTGTATAGCGCGAAGGCCTTAAGTCGAAAATCTAAAAAAATTCATGAAAAATAATAATAATAATTCACAAAAAAAAAAATTTAAGTTTCGGAATTTGCACTTAGAACTTCGACTTATATTAGTCCGAGAGCCGTCACTATATGACGTCATAATTCGGTTTGAAACGATACTGTAAGCTTAAACAAAATGGTACTTCGAAAGCGTTCAGCCCTTTTGCGATTCCCGTTAAGGCGGACACTATATTATAGTGACGTTTCGAAGGTAACCGAAAAAACGACCTAACGTGCTCGCGCGACACCTTTTTTAGGGATAAACTATCGCTTCAACCCGATTAGTGACGTCAGGAAGGGAACTGATATAGGTCGAAGGCCTAAAGTGCGAAAATCTAAAAAAAATTCATGAAAAAAATAATAATAAATATCACAAAAAAAAATTAAGTTTCGGAATTGCACTTAGAACTTCGACTTATATTAGTTCCCGATTGAGGCGTCACGTATATGACGTCATAATCGGTTTGAAGATACTTTAAGCTAACAAATGTTACTCGAAAGGCGTTCAGCCGCTTTTGGCGATTCCCGTAAGGGCACACTGATATTGATATGACGTTTCGAAGAAGAGACCGAAAAAGCGAACCTAACCGTCGTCGCGCGACACCTTTTTAGGATAAACTATCGCTTCAACCCGATATAGTGACGTCAGGAAGGGAACTGATAAAAGTCGAAGGCCTAGTGCGAAGAATCTAAAAAATTCATGAAAAAATTAATAATAATAATTCACAAAAAAAAAAATTAAGTTTCGGAATTTGCACTTAGAACTTCGACTTATATTAGTTCCCGATGAGGCGTCACTATATGACGTCATAATCGGTTTGAAGATACTTTAAGCTTAACAAAATGGTACTCGAAAAGCGTTCAGCCGCCTTTTGCGATCCCTTAAGGGGACCGCTATTTTATACAGATTTTCGAGGGGAACCAAAAACGACCTAACGTGCTCGCGCGACACCTTTTTAGGCATAAACTATCGCTCAACCCGATATATGTGGTCAGAAGGAACTAGTATAAGTCGAAGCGTCTAAGGCAAAATCTAAAAAAATTCAGTAAAAAATAATAAATAATAATTCACAAAAAAAAATTAAGTTTCGGAATTTGCACTTAGAAACTTCCACTTATATTAGTCCCGAATAAGGCGTCCACTATATACGTCATAATCGGTTTGAAGATACTTTAAGCTTAACAAAATGGTACTCGAAAGCGTTCAGCCGCTTTTGCGATTCCCGTAAGGCGACACTATATTATAGTGACTTTTCGAAGGTAACCGAAAAACGACCTAACGTGCTCGCGCGACACCTTTTTTAGGGATAAACTATCGCTTCAACCCGATATAGTGACGTCAGGAAGGGAACTGATATAGGTCGAAGGCCTAAGTGCGAAAATCTAAAAAAATTCATGAAAAAATAATAATAAATAATTCACAAAAAAAAATTTAAGTTTCGGAATTTGCACTTAGAACTTCGACTTATATTAGTTCCCGATGAGGCGTCACTATATGACGTCATAATCGGTTTGAAGATACTTTAAGCTTAACAAAATGGTACTCGAAAGCGTTCAGGCCGCTTTTGCTCCCGTAACGCACACTATATTTATAGTGAACTTCTTCGAAGGAACCGAAACCGACTAACGTGCTCGCGCGACACCTTTTTAGGACTAAACTATCGCTCAACCCGATTATTAGTGAACGTCAGAAGGGAACTGATAATGTCGAACCTAAAGTTCGAAAAAACTAGAAAAAATCATGAAAAATAATAATAATAATTTCACAAAAAAAATTTAAGTTTCGGAATTTGCACTTAGAACTCGACTTATATTAGTTCCCGATGAGGCGTCACTATATGACGTCATAACGGTTTGAAGATACTTTAAGCTTAACAAAATGGTACTCGAAAGCGTTCAGCCGCTTTTGCGATTCCCGTAAGGCGACACTATTATATATATATACAATGGGGACTTTTGCTTAAATGTTCTCTTTTCGGAGTATCTCGTAGTGCCCATTGACCGATAATATGATTGCAAAATGCGCAAGCGCAGTGGTCTTCATTTCGCAAGTAAAAAAATCCCTCTTTCGCCAGTTCTTCGGGAGAAATGAAAGATACGGGCCAATCTACGAAGGTAAATAGTCTTTCTTCTTCGAACAAAAAATCGGACTGCGGCCATGTAAAAGTTTTAGACCGCCGAGGTCGGCTATCGTCAACCCGCGTCATCTGTAAGGAAATTTATAATCTCTTCGGATGTAGATACTGTCTAGACGACGGGTTTGCAGACACTAGTGCCCTAGGGCGTTCGACGCGCGGTTTATATAAGCGGCCCCCAATTTAAAGAAATGAATAGAAAATTCACTTTCTTATACTTTTAAATTGCACTATATTTTAAAGTATTTTTTAAATTTACTATTATACCTAATGGATTAATCGTGTATCCCCTCTCGAAACAATGATAAAAACGCATTTACTTTTAAAAATGTTTTTAAAAATAGACGATTTTTGACAATCGGCTCCAACTACGATGAAACTTTATTTCGCTACAAATACACATTAAAAATTTAGTAATTTGCAAAGTGCGAAATGCGTGATTTTCGTCAACGATAATTTAATAAAAATGTAATAAAAATATAATTTTTTTCTAATTGTTTTATTTATTTTTTTATATTTTTTTAAATTCTACTCCAAAATGAAAACAATTTATTGACATTTCATCTGTTCCGATGTTGTATTTGTCTTAAATTCGGTCTAAATACCCGAACACGAAATTTTTTCAGGAATATCTTAAAGTTGTGTCTTCATTGGGACTTGATAAAACGTTACTATATCATAATAAAATTGAAGAAAGAATTTCTTTTTGGGGTAAAATAATATTAAAGAATTTATGTTGCCTCGAAGATTCATTAATAACCAAATTGAAACAGGAGAAATAAAAAGGGTAATAAAGGCTATAAAATGTAATTATTTCAAAATTAATTTTGATACACCAAACACGAATGGTTTAAATGAAATGATCGGCTTGAAGGCGTACTCTATAACCCTCTCACAGATTGGACACGACTTGAGAGCGAGTGCGCAAGAAGAGCACGTTACCATGTGAGTACAAGGTAAAAATGTAATTTCCACTCCCTTGTCTAAACAAACTGTGCATTGCGTGTCTTTCGCAAAACTCCAGGTTTCCGTGGACGAGATATTGTTCGAAAAATCGCCAAATAATAATTTGGTTAGCTTCATATGGTCTCTTATTCCTTTTTTCAGTCTGCGATTGATAGATTTTAACGACGAAGACGACGACGACGACGACCACGACGATGACAACGACGACGACGATGACGAAGACCACGACGATGGCGTTGAAGACCGTACTGCTTCTGCCGCTTCTACTTCTGCCCCCTCTACCTCTACTGATTCCGCTGCTTCTGCCTCTGCTGCCTCCGCCTCTGCTGCTTTCACTCCTCTTTCTGTTTCCGCAGCTTCAGCATCTGTTTCTGTTTCTGTTTCCGCAGCTTCAGCTTCTGTTTCTGTTTCTGCTGCTGCTGCTTCTGCTTTTGCTGCGGCATTCGACAACAACCCCTCCCTCCAAGGCACGCGAGATGCAGCATCTTCCCTTCGAGTCCCGCTTGAGAGTTTGTTGCCTTTCGAAAACGTAACAAGCAGGCAGTCGGGGGACCATTTAGCGTGTTCTTGCCACGGGTCGTCGTTCGCCTCCCAGTTTCTGAGTCCGAGGCCGCAATGGAAACACTTCACGTGATCGCTGAGATTATAATAATAAAATCCTGCATCCGCTAATTTCCACGGAGTTTGCTTAACCCTATTAGGCCAACCCTTGAAGGACTGTAATCGGATTTCCCACTTCGCGAATTCCTCGGCTCGGGGTCCCAAATACGGACGAGGGCCGAGACTCACCATCGAAATTTTCGTTTTCGAGGAATTAATTAAAATGTTTAAACTATCGCAATTTTCTGGCTCCGCGATGTGTGCGGCCCTTCTTCCTAAACCGTACACATCGATGCCGCTGTTTGACACGTTGCTATCGGCATTTGCCGAAAAATTTGTGCAAAAATGATTTCTTTTTTCTTGGAATATTTTCAGTTCTTTCTCCTCGAGCAAATGGACAATTGGGACTTTTGTGTAAATGCTCTATTTTTGGAGTATCTCCTTGTACCCAATGATCGATAATACACTTGCAAAATGTACACGCGCATTGGTCTTCCTTTCGTAAGTAAAAAAAACCATCTTTCGCCAGTTCTTCAGGAGAAATGAAAGATACGGGCCAATCTATAAAGGTAAATAGTCTTTCTTCTTCGAACAAAAATTCGAAGTCTGGATATATAAACGTTTTAGACCGCCGAGGTCGGCTATCATCAACTTCCATTATCGGTCGGGAAATTTATAATCTCTTCGGATTACGTTGCTGTCTAGATGACGGGTTTGCAGACACCAGTCCTCTACCACGTGCGATGCGCGGTTTATATCTCGAAAAATGAATAGGAAATTAACATTTTTTTATCTTAAATTCCGCAATATAAATTTTTTTAAATATTTTTTAATTTATCGTTTTTTAATGGATCTGTTACGCCACTCCTTCTTATTACAAAATTCTTTCGCCATTGAATGGGACATCTGTAATCTTGGTATTCACGATTGAAAAAAAAATCTTATGTATCGAAAAGTAAAATTTCGACCGTACGATAGTAGATTTTTTTTCAAGAATTAATATTTTAGCCCCCCCCTTAAACTTCGTTTTTTAAAAGTAATTTATTTTTTTAGGGGTGAATAATTAAAAATACAAAAACAAAAATAAAAAAAAAATTATAAAAAAAAAATTAACGTTCATTAACTTTTTCAATCTTTCAGACCTTTTGAAACATAAAATAAAAAACTAGTAGATATGTACATTTTATTTAATTAAGATTCGAATATATCTGATATACGTATATTTGTTAAACAAATTTGACACTAATCGGAAAGTTTTACAGTATCTCAAAATATGGGATTGAAGAAAAAAATTTCTCCTGAGACACTATGCAAAACATCTTAACGATTTTTGACTCTCGACGATCTTTGACTCATGCTCCATCGCCTCCATTTTTTTTAGTTCTTTCAAAAATTCATTTAACTTCGATTTGCTCAAAATAATTTCTTTAAATTTCCTAACTTTATACGCGAGTCTATCATTTTCTTCTTCAAGAGCTCGCTTAGATCTTTTCAAGCTTTCCATTTTTTCTCGTCGTTCCGCAGGCGTTAAATGAACGCTTCTCAGTAAATAGCCTCTCTTGCCATTTGCTCGTTCGTTAAGATGATCGTTAGTTCGATGCGATCCCCCTCTTGATCCTATGGTGTTTGAACTTTTAGAGGGAAGTGCATCGGGGAAAACATTCACAGATCCATTTTGAATCGGAATCGAAGTGCAATCAAAATTAAAATTTACGATGACGCCTAAAGGTTGTACGCAAGCGCTAATCTGTGCTACATCTAAACATATGGGCTTCAAACTTTTGTCTTGACCACTCCCAGGAATTCTGACGAGTGAACGTACTGGTTTTCCTATTTCAAATGACGGGGCCATTTCTATTTTAAGTTAAGAGAAGGAAGTTACCACCTAGTTGGTTTGCTAAAGAGCGGAGCTTTTATTATCGAGCTACTAAATATTATTATTTATCGATAAGAATTTATTAATATGATAAATGAATGAATGTAATCAATTACCTTCTCATTCGCCGAGGGTTCAAAGAAGATGAGTGCTTCCAAAAGAATCTAAGAAAAAAGGAAAAAAAAAATTTTTTTTTGAGATTTTACGAGCTAAAAATAATAATATTTTTAAAATAGTTTCTTTTATCTTTTTTTTGACAAATTTAGTTCTTTCCAAATTTTTATGGAAAATCGATTGCTGATAATAATAAAGTTTTTAAAAAAAATTTTTTAGCAGCAGATATTGCTTTCTTACTCGTAAAATGATTATATATTAATATATAATATATATATATAATATAATATAATATATATATTATATAATATATATATATATTATATATATATATATATATATATATATATTAATTTATTTTTTAAATACTAATAAATAGATAAATTAAAACCATACTAACTGATGAAAAAATATAAAATTGGCCTAATGAATACTCCTCCAACCACTTCGCAAATCTACTAATCGGTGTTTCAACAAGAAAAAGAACAAATGCGCAAGGGTGGTTGTTTCCAAATAAAATGTCGTCACTTAATGCGCGAAGGAAAAGCACGAACAATCAAGGTGAAGACCTGAGGAGGTATCCGCACTCGACTTGGTACTGTCGGTAACTGATGAAACCGAAGGCTCTCTCGCTCTTTTATACTGTTTAAACGATTATGTCAGCAAATTCCAAAGTGCGATTTTCGTGCTTAGACCTTCGAATTATATCAGTTCCCTTCGAAACATCATTAAATCGGGTCCAACGGTAGTTAATACAATAAAAAGAACAGGCTGAACGCTTTCAAATACCATATTCTTAAGCTTAAACTATCGTTAACCCGATTATGACGTCATATAGTGTTAAGCTTAAGCTATCGTCAAACCGATTATGACGTCATATAGTGACGCTCGATCGGGAACTGAAATAAGTCGAAGGTCTAAGTGCAAATACCGAAAAATAATTTCGACTTAAGAAAATTTTGTTAGATATTTTCTTTGGGAAATTTTAGATTTTCGCACTTATACCTTTGACTTATATCAGATCCCTTCGAAAGGTCACTATATCCGGTATAATTATAGTTTACACCCTAAAAAGCGTAGCCCGAGCACGTTAGGTTGTTTTTTATTTCCCTCCGAAACGTCACTATATTATAGAGTCGCCTTACGGGAATCGAAAAAGCGACTGAACGCTTCCAAGTGCAATTTTGTTAAGCTTAAACTATCGTCAAACCGATTATGACGTCATATAGTGACGCTCGATCGGGAACTGATATAAGTCGAGGAAAATAATATAATATGTGAGTACTTGAATATCTATTCTTTATAGACTTTGTTTCTATAATTATAATTATTTTTTTTGGTTATCTTCGAAAAAAGCTCGCTAAGGAACGAAAAAATTTATTTTGCACCATCTTCCGAGAAGGAAAAAGTAACGTTATTTCGTGCTTTCGCTTTGCGCGATTTTTCATATTTTTTTAATTTAGTCACCCTAAAAAAAAATATAAAAGAAAATTATTTTAGTGGGAGAATAAATTAAAAAAAAGAAATTGCATTAAACAAAATTAAATAAATAATATTTTTCCTGGTAACATATACGAATCTCGCGCGAAGCGAAAGCACGAAATAACGTTACTTTTAAATTCTCGGAGATGGTGCCAAATAAATTTTTCGTTCCTTACGCGAGTTTTTTTTCGAGGGATGTGAAATTTTAGAATTTTCGCACTTAGACCTTCGACCTAATCAAAAGCGGAAAGAGTAGAAAATTAATCACGTTAGTTAGCGCAGGGGTCTCTACTTCGGCGAGAATTCCCCACCATTTATCTTCATGCTCCGAACTGTTAAAAAAAATGCAGCGAAATACAACGTTACCGAAGAGCTGATAGACCACCCAGACCGTTTATTATCCACCGAAGTTTATCAACGGAATCAAAAACCGCTCTTGAAATTGGTTCAAGAATTTTGCTCGACGGAACTTAAACCAACTCCCGCGAACAATTTCAATAAACTTCTTCACGAAAAAGGAATTTTGTGATATAAAACTGGATTTTAAAATTAAAAACTTTATAAAAATAGTAAATTAAAAATTATTTTTTAGTAAATAAATTTTTTTAATAAAAGAAATAGCGCACCGACTAATTTTTCTTTATAAAGGCGAAACCTTTCGACCTTTTCTTCTTTTCCTCCATCGCCTGCAATTACGACCCACCAACAATTAGTTAGTTAATTCCGCGAAAATGACAAACCTGTCGATTATAATATTAATATTGTTCCTTCAATCAACCTTGGGCTCGGACACCGGCCAAAGAAATTGAAAAAGAGAGAAGTTGCAGAAGCGCAAACTCTTATTTCCAAGGTGGAGTGCTTCTCAATAATTTAACGAGAAAAAGACTCCGTTTTAAAATAAATATATCTGAGAAATGTGGACGAAAGTCGTCGAGGAGACTGGCATTTAGTTTGAAAAAACACGAGACTCGTCCCATATAATTATATAGAAAACTTTGACTTTATAAATGTTGAAATGCGCGACAGTGAAATCATTTATATGATCTTCGATAACAAAACGCTATACGTTGGACTAGAGGGAACATTCGATCCGTATCGTTTTGGGGTGGTGTATACAGAATGTGGTCAAACTGGGCGAGAAGATTGTGTCGTTTACCATATCAGCGCACCGCCGACATATATCGACAAGTTCGGACGAATGGTCACGCTTAATCATAATGACCTAGGCATACATCAATACAATTTCCTGAAAGCCTGGGGGTGTTGCGTGGACATCTGCGTCTTCGCGAGCGAAGAAGAAGCAAAATTGCCGTTTAAAACCTTTCTTAATCAACCCTCCTAAGAAACGTTATTGAAAGGTTGTGGGAGAAAATGAAGCAATGAATTGGCGTTGGAATATTATTTAATACAAATGAATCATTCACTATATATATATATATGTATGTTTGCACGCGAACACTTGTATTTGTTATCATGATTTCATAAATAAATTTGGTAAAGCTATGGTGATAATTTATATTCGATGTATAAAAAATATTTTTGAGTTCAATTTAGTTTCATTTCTACCTAATCGCACCGTGAAGTATTTTTTGATGTCTTTATTTGATTCTATTACACAAAAAAAGCATATCAAGATTTACATTCATATTTTCACGTGGGTTTTGTTTCAATATCCGTGAGATTTGTTTTCTTTTTAACATAAACCGCACGTTGTACTTAAATATCACGTGATTTTTATCTTACGCGAGATTTTCTTTTTATCTCAAATAATTTCTACGAAGGGTTTGTTTTAATGAGCGTGAAAATCGTTTCTCTTTTAACAAAATCGCAAGTTTCGTACGAAAAACAGAAATATTCCGCGAGTGTTTTATTACATCGTTAAAAAATGTGATTTTTAGAGGGAAAAACTAGAAGTTCGATTAAACCGGTGAAATTACCACGTGAGGTTTTCCTTTTGTGCCGTTACAAATTCACCCGAGGACTCGAATGAAACCTCACGCTTGGTTTTCGTTTTTTCAAAAATAATTTCCACCCCGATTTCGTTTTAATGCGCGCGAGAATCGTTTCTTTTTTAACAACACCGCGAGTTTCGTACGAAGAACAGGAATTTTACACGAATTTTATATTTTATCGTAGAAAAAGTGATTTTTTGTAAGGAAATACGTTGAGGTAAATTAATGAAATTTCCACGCAAGGTTTTAATTCTTTGGCGTATAAAAATTCACTGAGGACTCGATGGAAAATCTCACGCGGGGTTTTCGTTTTTTCGCAAATAATCTCCACGCGGGGTTTGTTTTAAGGCGGGCGAGAATCGTTTCTTTTTTTTTTAACAAAACCGTGAGTTTCGTATGGAAAATAAGAATTTTTACACGAATTTTTTATTTTACCGTAGAAAAAGTGTTCTTTTTAAGGAAAACTATACGATGAGGTAAATTATGGAATATTCCACGCGAGGGTTTCCTTTTTTGGCGTTTAAAAATCCACCGAGGACTCGATGGGAAATCTCACGCGAGGTTTTCGTTTTTTTAGCAAATATTCCACGCGAGATTTGGTTTAAGGCGCGCGAGAATTGTTTCTTTATTTTTTAAGAAAACCGCGAGTTTCGTACGAAATATAGGAATTTTACCCGAATTTTATATTTTATCGTAAAAAAGTGTTTTTTTTAAGGAAAACTATACGTTAAGGTAAATTAATGAAATTTCCACACGAGGTTTTAATTCTTTGGCGTATAAAAATTCTCCGAGGACTCGATGGAAAATCTCACGCGAGGTTTTCGTTTTTTCGCAAATAATTTCCACGTGGGGTTTGTTTTAATGCGCGCGAGAATCGTTTCTTTAATTTTTAACAAAACCGCGAGTTTCGCACGAAAAATAGGAATTTTACACGAATTTTATATTTTATCGTAGAAAAAGTGTTTTTTTTAAGGAAAACTATACGTTGAAGTAAATTAATGAAATTTCCATGCGAGGTTTTAATTCTTTGGCGTATAAAAATTCTCCGAGGACTCAATGGAAAATCTCACGCGAGGTTTTCGTTTTTCCGCAAATAATTTTCACGTGGGGTTCGTTTAAATGCTCGTGAGAATCGTTTCGTTTTTAACAAAACTGCGAATTTCCTACGAAAAAAAGGAAAATTACACGAATTTTATTTTTTATCGTAAGAAAAGTGACTTTTTTAATAAAAACTATACGTTGGCATAGATTAAGGAAATTTTCACGTGAGGTTTTCCTTTTTTGGCATATAAAAATCAACCAAATACTCAATGGAAAATCTCACGCGAGGTTTTCGTTTTTCCGCAAATAATTTTCACGTGGGGTTCGTTTAAATGCGCGTGAGAATCGTTTCGTTTTTAACAAAACTGCGAATTTCCTACGAAAAAAAGGAAAATTACACGAATTTTCTTTTTTATCGTAATAAAAGTGACTTTTTTAAGGAAAACTATACGTTGGCATAGATTAATGTAATTTTCACGTGAGGTTTTCCTTTTTTGGCGTATAAAAGTAAACCAAACACTCAATGGAAAATTCTCACGTGAGGTTATCGTTTTTCCGCAAATAATTTCCACGTGGGGTTCGTTTTAATGCGCGTGAGAATCGTTTCTTTTTTAACAAAACCGCGAATTTCGTACGAAAAAAAGGAATTTTATACGAATTTTATTTTTTATCGTAAAAAAGTGACTTTTTTAAAGGAAAACTATACGTTGGCATAGATTAATGAAATTTTCACGTGAGATTCGGTTTAGCACGCGTATAAAAAATGTCGAAAGACGAAAAACACAAAACCTACGTAGAATTTATCGCTCGTGAATTTTGGTGAATTCGAAGAAAAACACAAACTATACGTTTTAACCGAACCAGGCAAAATATTACGTAGAATTTGTTCCGTTTGCGTGTAAAAAGAGTGTTTTTCGTATATTTTAGTCAGGTGAACTTACCTAACCTAACCTAACCTTAACCTAAACCTTACACTAACCTAACCGAACCTAACCTAACCTAAACCTAACCTACACCTAACCTAAAAACCTAACCTAACCTAACCTAACTAATCCCCTAAACCTAACCTAACCTAACCTAACCTAACCTAACGGCTGCGGCGGGCTTTAAACCTAAACCGTACACCTAAACCTAACCTAACCTAACCTAACCATAACCTTAACCTAACCTAACCTAACCTAACCTAACCTAACCTAACCTAACCTAACCTAACCTAACCTAACCTAACCTAACCTAACCTAACCTAACCTAACCTAAGTTCACTGACGTTTTTTTCTACGCAAAATTGGTTTTTAACTCTTTTTCGCATGCTTTTTAACTCTTTTTCTACATTTTTGCGTAAAAAAACTGTTTTTCGTCATAACTGTAACTATACGAAACGACATTTTATACGCAAAAATTGCAGAAAAACACGTAGGTTTTGTTCCAATTAGAAAAAAAACACACAAAAAATACGCAAAATTTAAAAAACGTAGGTTAACTTTATAGCCCTTAAAAATTGGTCGTACAGTACGTTTTTGCCTCCTGCGGATACTAGAAACGCGTCCTACGCTCGTGGGTGACGTGCTATTAGACTCGTTCTGGATATTATGGTACGAAAAAGAAGAAATACCTCACGTAGGTTAAGTTTCTTACTAAAATAAAGAAAATCACAAGCACGAAACCCGCGTGAAAACTGTTTGCGAATAATAAAATCAAATTTTGTAAACGATATCTCGCGTAAGATTAACCTAACCTAACCTAACCTAAGCATTAAACCTATATATATATACCTGAAATAATTATTTTTTTGTAATACAAAAACCTTACTTGTGTTAGGTTTCCAAACTCCGTAGTGAAAATCTCGCGTAGATATTCATAAAAGATATTTCGCGTAAGAAATATTCTATGCAGGATTTAGCGTATATCTACGTTGGTTAAGGATTCTTTTTGTAAATACCTCACGTAAATTATGTTTCAGAGTTATGCATCCAAAATCAAACGTAAATATTGTTATGTAGTTTTCCGCACGAAACCAACGTGGGATTTATATTTGTAGAAAAATAAATGAATTTGAACGTCAAAAAAGTTTTTAATATTTGAAAACAGATATCTCGCGCGAGGTTTATCCTATGAAGAATTAAGCTTATACCTACGTGAGTTAAAGATTCTTTTTGTAAATGCAAAAATCTCACGTATAGTAAATTTCGAAGTCAGATAACCAAATCTCACGTGAATATTGTTATATATAGTTTCCGCACGAAACCCCGATGAAATTATTTATACCTAAGTAAACCAATTTCAAACGTCAAAAAAGTAATCAAACCTTTTATGAAAAGATATCTCGCGGAAAGATTTATTTTAGATAGAGTATTATATACGTGAATAAGATTCTTTTGTAAAGCACAAAAAACTCACGTAAATTAAGTTTCAATTATGATCCAAAATCACACCCGAAATATTGTTTATAATAGTTTCCGCAACGAAAACCACGTGATTTAATTCCAAAAAAAATAAACCAATTTAACGTCAAAAAAAGTACAAAATGTAATAAAAGAAATCTCGCCGAGTTTATCCTATATGAAGAATTAAAGCGTATATCCACAGTGAGGTAAAGTTTTTTGTAATACAAAAATCTCACGTAAAGTAAATTTCAAAGTTACTTAAAAAAAATCTAACACGTGAAAATTGGTATATAGTTTCCACACGAAACCTACGTGGGAATTATGTTAAATAAACCAATATCAACGTCAAAAAATTATCAAAATTTAAATTAAAAATCCGCGCGAGGTTTATCCTATGAAGAATTAAGCGTATATCTACGTGAAATATTTTTGTAAATACAAAATTCTCACGTAAAGTAAATTCCAAAAGTTACGAACCAAATCTCACTGAATATTTATATAGTTTTCACAACGAACCAACGTGCGGGATTAGTTATAACCAATAAACAATTTCAACGTCAAAAACCCGTTATCAAACCTTCATAAAAATATCTCGCCGAGGTTTCTCCTATGAAATAAGCGTATATCTACCGAACTAAAGCCTTTTTGCAAATACAATCTCACGTAAAGTAAATTTCAAAATTACGTAACCAAAATCTCTCGTGAATATTGTTATATAGTTTCCACACGAACCCACGTGGGAATTATGTTTATACCCAATAAACCAATTTCAACGTCAAAAAAGTATTAAACCTTTATAAAAGATATCTCGCGTAAGATTTATTTTATGGAGGATTTAGCGTATATCTACGTGGATAAGGATTCTTTTTGTAAGCACAAAAACTTCACGTAAATTAAGTTTCAAAGTTATGTATCCAAAATCACACGTAAATATTGTTATATAGTTTTCCGCACGAAACTCACGTGGGATTTATATTTGCAAAAAAATAAACCAATTTTAACGTCAAAAAAGTATCAAAATTTAATAAAAGAAATCTCGCGCGAGGTTTATCCTATGAAGAATTAAGCGTATATCCACGTGAGGTAAAAGTTCTTTTTGTAAATACAAAAATCTCACGTAAAGTAAATTTCAAAGTTACTTAACCAAAATATCACGTGAAAATTGTTATATAGTTTAGACACGAAACCTACGTGGAAATTATGTTTATAACCATTAGGTTTCCAAACTCCGTAGTGAAAATCTCGCGTAGATATTCATAAAAGATATCTCGCGTAAGAAATATTCTATGAAGATTTAAGCGTATATCTACGTGAGGTAAAAGTTCTTTTTGTAAATACAAAAATCTCACGTAAAGTATATTTCAAACTTATGTAACCAAAATCTCACGTGAATATTGTTATGTAGTTTATACATGAAACCCACGTGGGAATTGTGTTTAAAACCAATAAACCAATTTTAACGTAAAAAAAAGTATCAAAATTTCCTAAAAGATATCTCGCGCGAGGTTTATCCTATGAAGAATTAGGCGTATATCTACTTGAGGTAAAAGTTCTTTTTGTAAATACAAAAATCTCACGTAAAGTATATTTCAAAGTTATGTAACCAAAATCTCACGTGAATATTGTTATGTAGTTTCCACACGAAACCCACGTGGGAATTATGTTTATAAAAAATAAACCAATTTCAACGTTAAAAAAGTATCAAACCTTCATAAAAGATATTCCGCGTAAGATTTATTCTATGGTGGATTTAGCGTATATCTACGTGGTTAAGGTTTCTTTTTGTAAACACAAAACCTCACGTAAATTACACGTAGATATTGTTATATAATTTTCAGCATGAAACCCACGTGGGATTTATATTTGCGCAAAAATAAACCAATTTTAACGTCAAAAAAGTATCAAAATTTTATAAATGATATCTCGCGCGAGCTTTATCCTATGAAGAATGAAGCGTATATCTACGTAATTAAAGATTCTTTTTGTAAATACGAAAATCTCACGTAAAGTAAATTTCAAAGTTACGTAACCAAAATCTCAGTGAATATTGTTATATATAGTTTCCGCACGAAACCCACGTGTGAATTGTGTTTATAACCAATAAACCAATTTCAACGTCAAAAAAGTATCAAAATTGCGTATAATATATCTCACGTAAGATTTATCCAATGGAGTATTTAGAGCATATCTACGTAAGTCAGGGTTTCTTTTTGTAAATGCGAAAATCTCACGTAAATTAGGTTTCAAAGTTATGCAGCAACAGAAACCTCGCGTTAATATCGGTATATAGTTTCTGCGCAAAACCTACGTGAGAATTATGCTTATAATCAATAAACCAATTTTAACGTAGAAAATGTATCGCAATCTCATAAAAGTTATCTCGCGTAGGGTTTATCCTATGGAGCATTTAGCGTATATTTACGTGAGTTAAAGATTCTTTTTTAAATACAAGAACCCCACGTAAAGTAAGTTTGAAAATTATGTAACTAAAACCTCGCGTAAATATTTGTATATGGTCTTTGCACGAAACCTACGTGGGAATTATGTTTATAATCAATAAACCAATTATAACTTAAAAAAAATATCAAAATTTCATAAATGATAAATGATATCTCGCGTAAGATTTATACCATGGAGCATTTAGCCTATATCTACGTGAGTTAAGGATTCTTTTTGTTGTATATTTTCCGTACGAAACCTACGTGGGAATTATGTTTATAATCAATAAACCAATTCTAACGTTGAAAAAGTATCAAAATTTCATAAATGATATCTCGCCTAAGGTTAATACCATGGAGCATTTAGCCTTTATCTGCGTGAGTTAAAGATTCTTTTTGTAAATACAAAAACCAACGTAAATTATGTTTCAACGTTTTATAACCGAAACCTCACGTTAATATTGGTATATAGTTTCCGCACGAAACCTACGTGGGAATTATGTTTATAACCGATAAACAAATTTTGATGTCGAAAAAAGTATCAAAATTTCGTAAATTTTGCGTGAGTTAAATTTCAATGTTCCATAGCGAAAATCTCGCGCAAAGATTTTATCGTTTAGATTCAACGGTAAACCTACGTGATATTTATTTTTTGGTCTCAAAAGAAAATAATTTATACATCGAAAAAGGTATCAAAATATAATAAACGATATTTCACGTTAGTTTTTCAATACAATAAGCGTATATTTCGACACGAAACTCACGTGAAAATTGTTTGTAAAAAATTAAACAAATTTTACGTAAAAAAAGTGTCATAATTTTTGGTAAAAACAAATAACTATAGAGATAGTTTTTTATTCAACATATATAATAGGAGATAGATAGATAGAATAAAAATGTTTATATATAAAAAAAAAAATTTGTAGTTTAAGTTATTCTCGCTTTTTCCAAGATCAAATCTGCGAGCATCTTCTCTTCTTGAGGTTGGCCGTGACCGTAAATCTCGTCTTGATCTCTCATGATCGAAGACACGCTAGGATACTCGGCTCGGTAATCGTAAATTTCTTCTCCTTGCATTTTTTCTTCGTTTCTACGCAAATCAGAGCAAGGTTTAAGTTTTCGATTAGGAAAGTTCACGGGAGTAGCGACAAATTCCCCGCTTGTTTTCATTACCTCGTCGATATTGTAATATTCTCGACACTCATCCCCACTATATTTTCGACGCCCATCGAGTTTTTTATTCCGCTGCTTCTTTTTTGGCTTTGCTTCAGATGGTCCGATCGAGCTTCGTTCAAAAAACTCTTCATCCGATGGAGGGTGAACATTTATGAATGGCGCGTGATGAGGAGTCTGGAGATCGACGTGGCCTATATCGCCCACCGCGGGTTTATTTTGACGCGTCTTCTTCAATTCTTTTCTTTTCATTAATGTTGGAGGAGAGGCGTCCAGGCTTTCTTTATTAACTCGAAAATCGAATGGGGTTGAACGAGAGGCCCAAAGCCCTTCCGAGGCTCTTTCGATTTCGTATTCCCTTCTTTTGTCAAGGTATGAAGCGATGTGCTCCGAGGTTGGGAGATCAAGGGGGTATAAATTATCAATCGCGGGTTTATTTTCACCCCAAATATTCTTCGATTCCTTTTTTTTAATTAACGTTGATGACGAAAAGGTATTGGGATCTCCGTTGTCAGCTCGATAATCGGACGGGGTTGAACGAGCGGACCAAATCCCTTCCGAAGCTGTTGGGGCTGGGATATTATCTCTCCCCAAGTAGGATGGAGTAAGATCAACGGTTTCGCTTTGAAAAGGAGACGGTGTCCAATTGCCCATCGGAGGTTCCTTTCGATGGAAAATATTTATATTCTTTTTCAATTCCTTCTTTTTATCCAATTTAGTCGAAAAGGCGTCCTGGTCTTTACGTTTAGCTTTTACCTTTTTTACCTCAAAGCTAGAAAGGTAATGCTCCATGGCTTTAGTTGGTGCAAAATTATTAACATCGGTGATAGTTTTTATACTACACGCTTCAGGTGTATTTTTAATGGGGGTTAATACTTTCTTCTTTAATCCCTTCTTTTTATTTGATGTTTTTGAAAGCGCATCCGAGTCTTCATTATTACCTCGACGATCTAAATTCTTATACCCTTCATTAACACTAGAAAGATCCATTATAGAGTGATTGATAAACTCGATCGAGGCAACCTTTTTATAGAGCGTGGTGACGTATTGATATTTGAATTCAAATATTAAAAAAATAATATACTTAATAATTTGCCAAAAAAAAATTCCACAAACGTACAAACACCCCCACACTCATATATGACGTCAGTAAATATATTCCTTTTGAAAGTACAAAAATTTAACGTGAAATAAGTTTCATAAGCCAATGTAGCTAATTTATTTTCGTATTAAAGCAGCTTTACCTATTCTTATCTGAATTACGTTTTATTTAGTAACTTAATTTTTCAGAACGTTCAACTCTGTCGTTTTATCCCAAATCATATCTGCCAATTGTAACTAGGACGTCGATTGGCTAGAAACCTCGCATAAAAAAACGCTCGTTCCTATTTAGCTATAGCATAGCCCTATTTTTTTTAAAAAAAAAAGTAGGTTGAAACATGAAATTAAAAAAAGCTTCATTGAATGTTTTTTTAATTTAAAAATATAAAAATGTAAATTTAAAATAAAATTTTATTTTTAAATAATAAAGATTAATAAAAATTACATAATTTGGTCGCGAACATCCCTTCTTCCGATGAGAAACTATTTCTTGCGAGTCGCCTTCAATTGTTTTTTTAATTTTTTTCTCATTTCCGTATTTAGAGATTTGATGTGCGATTTTATGGTGCTTTTTATTCTATTGATCACGATTCCATTAGGAAATCCTAGTACTTGTGAATAAAATTTTATAGTATTTGGGGTTATTTGTTTCCTTACACACCCCGCTGAGATATTTTCATTTTTCCTTTCGATTTCGTTCTTGAAAAGCATGAAGAAAAAGTTCCTCTCTCCATTGTTGAATAGCTTGTTCTCTTCCAGTGGTTCTTTGTTTCTCAAATCCATCAAAGCTTTGGTTTGAGCGTCCGCTTCAATAAGAACGAAATCATTCATCTCCTCAACGTTCATCCTCATTTTTTTTTTGGAACTGATGGGTTGTTCCCTATTCTTCTTCTCTATAAAAATAATAGATCCATTAGTGAATATTAAAACAAATCATATAATGTTTTTATATAAAATATTTTACGGAAATATTTATTTTACCTTTTAATTCTGTATTCATTTCTTGTTCGTCATCGTCATCATCATCGTCGTCGTCATCGCCACCGGATTCGAGAAAGTGCACATGATGATAAAAATCGTGTATTCCGCTCGCAGAAGAAACATGGGGGTGTGGAGTAGAGGTTGAAGGTAGTTGCGGTATTTCTCTCAATAGTGAATCGTCTTTTGTCGTTATATCTAAACAGAGGAAAATCAAATATAATATATATTATATATATATATATAATATATATATAAATATATATATAATATATATATATATATATATATATAATAATATATAATATATATATATATATATTTATATTATATAATATATATATATATCTGTGTCACATAGACAGAACTGACGCGCAGCAGAACACTGCATCCTCGTACGGTCAACTAACGGAAATTCCTCACAGCACCTCTCCCTCGACCATCTACTCACTCTCTCAATATTCTTCGCGCACAGACCACATTATCTAATAACGAGAGAAAGATCCAACCCTACCTCTCTACACTGTAAGTAACTATCATTGCCAAGATCCGCCCGCCCGCCACCTACAAAGAAACCACCAGCAACATCCACGAGAATGTACGGACTTTGTACTGAGAGCATCGCGCTATACAAGCAAGTGAACCGGACACCACCCTACCAACAATACCCATCATGCACACGCAGCAACCAACTCTTACACGCTCCCGCCGAATCACATCTTATACTACGAACTCCATCTCATACAAGTCAAACCGAGTGTTCCCATATCATCTCATTCCATATACACCAGAAGACGAGAACCTATGACTCTACTACAGTTCCCTCTCACTCGATAATTCTGCGCTCCGTAGACGTAGACTCAGCACTCTCTTCTACACACACACAACAGTATCTAGTTTTTAACGACATCACCTTTACTTCCCTATCACTCAAAATCTGACCCACAAACCACACGCACTTTCTCATCTAAGACATATCAACTAAATCTTACTATCTACACTATCACTCAATCGCTATTCTATTCACCACACACATCAACATCACGCATCCTTCACGCGCTTATCTCACCTAATATTCTAGTTGCAACCTAACTCTTATCTCACACCAGCTGATACTTCCTAGCACCTATCTATTCTCATCTCTGAGATAACCTACTGATACCCTCCACATACGCTCCACAATATATGCATTATACAACAACTCGACTCTGCATTCTCTGATCTCTCTCCTCTCACACATGCCACCCTCTCTACTCCGCGGACGTCTCCCCTTTCATCTCTCCGCCCTTGTTACCCCATAATCATACAAACACGTAACATGCCCACAGCCTACCAGACCCTCTCCGACCTCCTACCGTCTCACGCTAACCAAGAACTCCGCAACCTAATATCATCACAACATCCTTCGCCAACCCCCTCTATCATTTTTCCCCCGATGAACATTGACTCGCATCGACAAGAGTTCGCGTCCGAGAGCCTATACCTATCTACCACATATGCACAGAGACTTTCTATTCGCCTCCATCCCTCACTCCATCCCTTCCCTACCTGCTTATACTATCCCGTCTGCACCGAAGCCATACCATGTTCACATCTCACAGCAACTAGAACTTACTCGTCCTCTCTCGCTCATACATATATCATCCGGCTCTGTATATGCACTCTACATTGACTATGATGCTAATCTGCTTCTCTTCTGTGTCCCAATAGGTATCCTACGTGCTGATACCTCCTAGAGACATAGTAGGAGAAAGTAAATCACTCGAACATCGGCTACCGATAAAACTCACTTTCTGGAAGCATCCGCTCATCTATCCTAATCACCGACATCTCTCCAACAGCCCGACGATACACGACTGCCGACACTATATCCTGCTCCACCAAACACGACACCATTCATGACACTCCTTTTCGCGATCGACCGAGCAATCCATCTCCGCTGGCAGGTCTAAACCTACTACGCGTCATCTAACCTCCCCGACTATTATAACTATACTTCAACTCATGCAAGTTGCTGCCCCCTCTCCTCTCGCTGCTCTTCTCCCTCTCAAGTCTCTGATTTTACCTGGCAATAACTCAACCAACGACAGTAGAAGACTTACCTTTTGGTTTAGAGACGCGCGGCCAGAGGTAACGGTGCTTACAGTACTGCTCACATGTTTCTCTAGACTTACTCTCACGATATCCTCACACCAAAAGCAATCAAGCGCGCACAGTCATTCACCGAACACTTTCCAACACTCTATATATCTCCGTGCAACGACATCTACATGCTAAGCTCTCTGCCCATACTCCCTTCGCACACCAACGCACATCGGCCTACTTCATCTCCTCGCCCAACCTAAATAACATCACCCACTATCCCAGCGTCCGCTAATCTGCTCCAACTGGAGCCACATAAAATCTCACCACACCCTCGTACAAGCGACTACTATCAACCCTTTCTTCAGTATGACGTTCGAGCCTAGCTCTTGCTAATATATACAGCCTGAGAGAGAAGCGGCCCCTCCCCTGAACTACAATTCAACACACCAACTTAATCATTATACGACCAGGATATCCGCACATCCACTCAATACACTCTCTTTTTACACACATGCCAATTCATATATCACTTAATTGCCAGACTTCTAACTGCTCTACACTGCTACACACACACTACTCTCTAATCTCATGAGACGTCACAGCCGCGACACTAGAGCACCATCTCCATCGACTCGACCCCGCCCAGATCCTCTCACAGAAACCTGTATACCGTAGACTCTCAATCCTCATACATATACTCAGCTACATCTCTACCCGATCACACGGCTCTATACTCCTTGTCCAGACGCTCCCACATTGCATGTTCTGCACCACATCACCCTGCGAACTGCACGCATACACACATGCTTCCATCCCGTTATTCCATTAACATCCTGCACCCAAATAAAAGTAACAGCCAGGTCATCAAGATTTGCTGCTACGTATCGCGAGCTACACACGTACTCTCTCGCTAACCGCACCACGCTACATCAGGACCTCCCCACTACCACCTGCGGGAGGCTTCAACACATCAGGGCCCATCTTACTATACACCCGCGCATCACACGACGCGACCACTACCTATTATTATCCATAACTTCACAATTTACCACCCACAGGTCCTCACTCGCAGCACTGAATATGCGGGATCAATGCTCCCCGTCACCCTCCACACAGCGAAGTAAATCACTATAACGACCCTACACATCTCTAGACATCACGGAAATTAAACACCCACATACTCTTGATAGAATTCAAATCATAACCGCAACAGCAGACTACCGCCATTCCAGGATCATCGGCGCTATCCTCTTAAGAAAAGATCATCAATACCATCACCAACCTACCAAGCCATGCGCTACATACTCCTCCCATACAAATCAACACTGCACCACTATCTCACCGATCTCTCCACATTACCGCAGACAGATCCATCCATCATTCTAAACTTACACCTATACTGCCGTTGCTGTCTCACTCATCCTTCTCAACCGCTCTACCGACGAGCCACTTTCATACAGCCCACACGTCCATCCTCTCGAGAACCTCACTATTACACACATCACATCTGACGCGGTAGCGCCTCACCTCACACACCGCTAGGTTATCCTGTCTCGTATAACGACATGAGGAATTTCGGCGGCTATGAAGCTCTTTAGGTATTTTTTCACGCCCGATTGAATTTGTTTCAGCTTCATCATCTGTTTCAAAAATTTTACTTATAATCCTCCGATTTTCATGGTCATTCTCGTACAGCGCATACCGACACGTATCGACTAAAACAAGTTAAAAAGACACACCACAACGTCCCCTGCTCGAGCTCAAGCTAGAGACGATATTAAGTAATCTAATAATATCCGTCATCCTCACGTCGTCCATAACCGCAGCCGCAAACAAACACAGCTTACGGAACATTAGCAACCAGACGTATGGCCTCTCGATCTGTCGCTTAGAAAATGGAGTCCATCCGAAATGTCCAAACCCGCAGCTTCCGGATAACGACCTTTATCGCATCCAAGAATACATATTCTTTAACCGAGAGTCCATCTTATCTGCAAACCTTCACGCAGATCCTTTGTATTAACCCCACCCGTATATTTATTCCAACTCATATCAAAGTATCGCATCTTAACTATTATATACCTATTCATTGCACCTCTTATGGCATCTATGACCTTATTCATCCCGGCGTCCACACGATCATCTTCGACTATTGTACTTTCTATTTCGAGATCCACTCTCCCCCTCACGATATCGCTCCTACTAATATCGACCTACTTTTCCCTCCGCTAACCCAAACCGGCTACGGAAGTTCGGTAGCGTCCGCCGCCAATACACCAATTAACATACAAATCAGAGCAGGCATTAATGCGATTTTAAGCCTCTCCACGCTATGGCTGAACGATTTAGATTGTTATGGTTGTTGTTGCGGCTCACGTGATTGTTCACTATTTGGTCACAGAAAATTTCCTCGTAACGCTTCGCGCGCAAATCAGTCTCACACCGAGCCCACCCCACATCAGTTTTACTTCGATCATAACTATATCGAAACCTACCTAGCCCCGCCACCATTCACACGGGCCTCCCAAGGACCCTTGGCACGCCCTCGTGTGGTAAAAGCCGTCGAACTCCGTCAACCACTATGATCTCTCTACACCCGACATGTTTTAGAATGGTAGACCAACTCACCCACCTTCCTCGTCGTTTGCTAATTTAAGCAATGCGTTCTTTTCCGAAGTTCAACCATTCTCTTTGAAGAGCCGGGGGATCCGCGTGAATGACCCTATAAAACTCGAATCAAAAATAAACCAAACTTACTCGAAAAACGAGCTGCATATCCCGACCAACCTGCTAGTTTACCCTAATTTCTCAAAACACACGCCATATGACACAGCGATGTATGCGCGCATCTATAAACCACTAGCAACCTAGCTCCGACCCCCCTTCAGAGCAAACAACGAACACTAATTCCCCCTAGTTGTCTTGCAACCATCCACACGATCTCTGTATCTCATTCATCCTTTCAACGCGCGAGCAACTCGCTCTCTCCCCATCCCATTCTTCCTCCTATCCATGGAGCTATGTTCCTGACCGCTCCCCCACAATTATGACACGTAGCATTTTAACGTTCTCCCATTCTAACTTCCGGACACAGTGATAATGAGTTGAATATTAAACGAACTCTCATCTATACGATTTTATTCTAACGAAGAAATCCCTATTTCATACTAACTAGATACGACAACAAACCTAGTAACTATAGTATAAGCCGAATGATATATATCTATCATAATATATCTATATATCATACGCCTATAATATATAACTAACCGCTCTATATAATATCCATATATAATATATATATATTATATCTACTATACATACTTACGGAGCCCATTTTCAGACCGACATACACTAAAAAATACATATATATACATGTGATTAAAAAGATTCAAGCCGCCCCCTAATTGAATCCTCGAAACAGAAACAGATAGCACCAATGTATCTATATCGTTTATAGCAACCTCTCGAACACTCCAATCCTTGTAGCCAACTTAAATTTACCAAACGAAAATAAACACGAACAAGAACTACTTATATTCCTTAAAATCTTCAAACTACACGCGGTAGATCCTTATATAATAGACAAATCCTCACCGGTCTCATTATATTCTATACTTAGCACCTCCTGCAACCTAGCAACACCACATTTTCCCCCTTCATCGCTCTATCTGACCATTTAAACAACGTCTTCCCAGACTCCTATTTTTCTATATCACACATCCTATCATTGAACGTGAGACGCATAGTAGCACTCTTTCCTTGATTGACAAGTGTTTGCTAGACAGATCGATGAAATCTCACCTTCTCAATTCTCTACCATCCGCCGGCCACTCACATATCGCACATGTCACATTTTCGACATGTCCACTACGCATCTATACACGAGAGAAAACCACTCTATACTCAGAAGAGCGGAAGTACTTCCTCATATAATCATCCTTTCTTTTACACTACCTGGGAAGTCATCGTTTCCATCTTAGGTCAATACAGCCAATCGAGCATGACCGTGAGTACATTTGCTTCTCTCCACCTTCATCGCTCAAGCATATATATCGGCTGATAAAACACTCTTACATCTCCTGGTCAATAATACCCTCTCCTTCACTGGTGGTCCTTACGTACCCCTTAACTAGCTCTCTAAGAGCAAGAACTGCGTACTACTACATCCCAGCTCTCATTTCACAATATCATCTAAGCCACTCTATCAAAGTACGAAAATTCTAGAGACATGAGAAAAAAGACAATATTTAAATGCTAGGTATAGAGAGTCATCGTCTAAAGAAAATGGAATAATATAGTTTCATATTTTATAGGTGGACTTATATAATTCCTATTGAAAAATTTAAAATGCATTTTTATTTTTATAAGGTATTACACTAACGTATTTAACACAAATTAAAACATTCACACCACGCCACGCCACCAGGACCTCTTTGCACAATCCAACGAGACATCAAACGCGCTATGCTAATAAACAGGATTAGACACTCAGCACCAAGTTTAGAGTTATCAGCGCGTAGGCAGACACCCAAGTATCACACCTAATAACATCTACACAAAAACAACCCCGAACACAACAAAATGGATTAGCGAAGAAATAAAAGCACCAACCAACCCTAGCTACGCCACATCAACCCTAGCATAAGCTCCCCAACTACAGTAAAAAGAACTACCACAATAATACACTATAGAAATAACCCACTTAACATATAAAATATCATAAGATCTTATACCTATATACCTCATGGAAACCAGTCATATAACTACCATCACACATACTATACTGTAAGCTCTCTATACTTTATATACTAGTACAACTATCACCTATATACACTAAATCGCGACTCATACTTATAATGTGAGTCGATGCCGATTCAAAAATACAGTTACATATTTTATAACGTTCTTCAAAAAATAAAATCTTATTATCATCAACGTTATGTAAATAATGACCTCCTCACTCGAAATCAAACTATGGATCAAAATATATTTCTAAATAACAAAACATTTACAACACTACCGACAAGACGGATAGTCTCCTTGAAAGCGTTAAACAATTAGGCGAAAACCGCAACTTAATGCCTAAACGAAAAGTTTTTTAAAACAACATAAACATCTCAATATTCTTCATATTGAAAATTATTCCATACTAACGTATTCCAAATACTTGCGAATATGATCAGTCATATATAACTTAGTAAAATGATTTAAACCAAATTATTCTCTATGCAATGCAATAAACAACTATTGTTTCGATTGGTATGGTATTTATTTATATGACCTACGTGCACAAAGATTCTCAAAACAGATCATATGCTACCAACACATACATCTTCCAAGGAAAACTTACCCCCCTAATAAATTCTTCGCCAAACTTACAATTTATTCAGAACTCTACTTATTCTAGAATCTGAAAAAGCTCATCAGCACAATTATTCACCAGCAAAGTTCTTACGTAATAGGTAAACCTTATATGATTTCCAAATAGCATATTTTTCTTAGAAAAGTAAAACAACCCCTTTACGAAATTTTTTGATAATTAAAATTTTAATTTTGTTTAACGCTTCATTAACGTTATGTAAATTGACTTTCCCTGAAACAAACTATGGATAAATAATATCTCTAAATAAAAAATTTAACACTGTACAAGTTTTTTTGAAAGCGTAAAAAATTAGGGAAAACGAGTAATGCTAAATGAAAAGTTTTAAAAAAAATTAAAAAATTTACAACATCATTTGAAGAGAACATTTTATTATGCTTAACGATTTTTTTCGATTGGGTATTTTATTTTTATAGTTAAACTAGTTACTATTACACAAAATTCTCAAAAAGATCACTTTTCATACATATAATTTCAAGGAAAACATACCTTATAAATTATATGTTTTTATAAACTTATTTTGTTATACTGAAAACTCATGCAATTTATTAACAGGCAAAATTTCTTACGTAACAATGCGATTTCCACTAATAACAACCACATTTTTCTTGAAATAAACTACACCCTCTATCATAAATAACTGCTAATAAATTTTTTTTTAAAAAATAAGCTTCGTATCTTTAGTATTGAAAAATTATTTCTAAATTACAACTTAATAAAAACATAACTTGTTTTAAATATACACAAATATACACACCTTGTTAAAATCAAAGATCCTCTTACAATACACAATTTGTTTACTATTACTAAAATTCTCAAAAAAAGATACAACTTTTCAAACACATAAGAAATTCAAAGGAAAACTTCTACTCCTTTAAATATTTTATTTATAACTTATCTTTCGTAAGTAACTGAAAACTCATGAAAATTATTCACAGGCGCAATTTTATACGTATATGATTTTCAAATAGCATATTTCTTGAAAAAACTAAACCCTTACGTAATTTTGAAATCATGTAAAATTTACTATAGTCCGTTAACTATATACTATACTTACACTACCCCCTATAAGATCTATATATATCATATAAACTATTTATAACTAAAACTACTACACCATATTCTAAATTATATACTATATTATAATATAACGATTTACTACTATCAGATATAATATATAATAAATCATAATAACACTGAGACAAAGAGTAACATACTAAATCATAATAAACTACAGTAATATATAGTATATACTATATAACATACAATATATACTATATCAATACAATACACACTATATATATACTATTAATTATAGACTTAATATATATACTATAAGTATATATATATATATCATATATATAATATACCACCCACCCCTAAACTACTAACAATATTAGTTAATAAAGAACGCCTATACCTCTCATACATATATATCCAACTATACCCTATGTTCTGATTAAACTCGTAAATGTCAATGCGATTTTAAAAACATCGTACTGATCTCTAACCCATAAAACTCTTTCCAACAACATAACAACTACTTCCATTAAACCATTCTACTGTTATTTGCATTTCCTAAATTTAAAGAAAAACTAGGGTAACCAAAAATTCATTCCATAAAACTACCACAGATTTGACACCACAACATCAATTCACGTAACCATGATTCAAAAAAATATAGCAACCAACGTATAGAACCAATCCACTTATCTTATGCACCATTAACACAAAATTTTTCACCAATTGCCAACTATCGTATGATATATCCCACGCGACCAACGTACAGCCAACATTTCTACAAGGAGATCACTTAATTCTGTACACATACTATCATGGAAACTTACCTTATAAATTATATTTAATTCTACTATTTATTTATAAAAACTATTTCGACTAGTGAGAGAAAAACTCATGCCACACAATTGTTCACAGCCAAAATTTCTTACGTACTATCGATTTCAAACAGCGCGATACTCATGAATACTTCCGGATGAAAATAAACTAACACCTTACCTCTAATTTTTGACGTCCAAATAAAATTAGATGTATGTAAATATATGCCGTATATAACATATACCATCATATGTATATACCTCATAGATTTTAACACGCAATGAAGCAATTTATCTTCAAAATCAACATTCTTTTAAAATATGTCCAAAAATAGAAAAAATTAGTGAATCGACCTCGACCAAATGAGAATGAGATAGCTTTTCCCGGAATCGAAACTTGTCTCATTTAATTCTGTTTCCTCGGCCTAATTAGTAAATCGACCACCCATCGGCTGAATTAATGAATCGGCCTCGAACGAATGAGAATGAGATAGCTTTACGCGAAACCGAAACTTATATCTCATTCTCATTTAATTTTGTTTTATCGGCTGAATTAGTGAATCGACCTCGACCAAATGAGAAGATAACTTTCCCCTAATCGAAACTTGTATCTCATACTCATTTAATTTTGTTTCCTCCGCCTAATTAGTGAATCGACCATCCTCGGCTGAATTAGTGAATCGACCTCGATCGAATGAGAATGAGATAATTTACCCGAATTCGAAACTTGTATCTCATTCTCATTCAATTTTGTTTCTTTGACTAAATTAGTGAATCGACCTCGACCGAATGAGAATGAGATAATTTACCCGAAATCGAAACTTGTATCTCATTCTCATTCAATTTTGTTTCTTTGGCTAAATTAGTGAATCGACCATCCTCGGCTGAATTAGTGAATCGACCTCGACCGAATGAGAATGAGATAATTGATCCGAAATATCGAAACGTATCTCATTCTCATTCAATTTTGTTTACGTTGGCCAAATCTATGTGAATCGACCAATCCTCGGCTGGAATTAGTAGACATCGACCTCGACCGAAACAATGTAGAATGAGACTAGGCCTTCCCCCTAATCGAAACTTGTAACCTCATTCTCAAATTTAATTTTGTTCCTCCGCCTAATTAGTGATGAAATCGACGCGCACTCCTCCGAGCGAATAGTGAACGACCTCGAGGCGACATCGAGAATGGAGATAATTTACACCGAACTCAGAAACTCTGACAATATCTCATTCCTCATTCACACACTTTTGTTTCTCTTGGCCTAAATTAGCTCGAAATCGACCCCTGTCACCGAATCGAGACATGACGAATATCTTTCCGCCTAAATTCGCAACTTGTTACTTCATTTCAATTTAATTTGTTTCCTCCGCGCACCCTAATTAGTGAATCGACCATCCTCGGCTCAATTAGTGAATCGAATCGACCGACCGAATGAGAATGAGATAATTTACCGAAATCGAAACTTTGCAGAGTAATCTCACGGACCTCTCACTCACTCAACCTAATTAATGCTCTCCTTTCTGGCTAAATTGACGTCGAACTCGACCCAATCCCTCGTGCTGCAACCTGGATGAACGAATCCCGACCGTCCGGACCGGAATAAAGGAGCAATGAGATAACTTCGATCCGAAATCGAACTTGTATCTTCATTCTCATTCCAGATTTTGGTTCTTGGCCTTAAATTCGGACTCGAACCCAGTCCTCGGCTAATAGTTAATCGCACCTCGCCGAATGAGAAAATGAGATAAGCTTTCCCTTAATCGAAACTGGTAACTCATTCTCATTAATTTTGTTTCCTCTGGGCCTGATTAGTGAATCGGAAGCCAATCCTCGGCTGAATTAGTTGAATCGACCTCGACGAATGAGAAATGAACCCGATATTTACAACACCCCGAAAAATCGAGAACTTGCTATCTCATCTCATATCAATTTGTTATCTTGGACCTAAAATTAGTGCACGACCTTCGACCCCGAATGAAGCAATGCAGATAGCTCTATACCCCTCAAATCAAACTTGTATATACTCATTCTCATTCAAATTTTGTTTCCTACCCAGACCCAATCGGTAGTGAATCCCGAACCAATCACCATACGGCTGCAATTAGTGAATCGACCTCGAACCCCCCGATATGAGAATGAGATTTTACCCGAAATCGAACATTCACTTGATATTCACTTCTCATTCATGAATGTTTTTTTCTCTTCTAAAATTAAATGAATAGGACCCTAATCCTCCGACTGAAATTATAGTGAATCGACCTCACGAAATGAGATGACAGTAGCTACGATACAATCTTTCACACTCGATATCAATCGAAATCCGTACCACCACTTGTATCTCCCATTCCCATTTCAAATTTTGTCTTCTTTGGCCTAAATCACTGATATCGGACCATTCCTCGGCCACTGAGAGTAGTGAATCGACCTCGACGAATTAGATCGAGAGAATCGTACTTTTAGAAGCGAAACTGTGTATCTCATCTCATTCAATTTTGTTAATTCGGCCTTGTTTATGGGAATACAACCACCTCGGCGGAATTAGTTGAATTCGACCTCGACAGCCCAATGAGGATGAGATAGCTACTTCCCACTAATCCCGAAACTTGTATCTCATTCTCATTCAATTTTGTTTCTTTGGCTAAATTAGTGAATCGACCATCCTCGGCTGAATTAGTGAATCGACCTCAACCAAATGAGAATGAGATAGCTTTCCCCTAATCGAAACTTGTATCTCATTCTCATTCAATTTTGTTTCTTTGGCTAAATTAGTGAATCGACCATCCTCGGCTGAATTAGTGAATCGACCTCAACCGAATGAGAATGAGATAGCTTTCCCTTAATCGAAACTTGTATCTCATTCTCATTTAATTTTGTTTCTTTGGCTAAATTAGTGAATCGACCATCCTCGGCTGAATTAGTGAATCGACCTCGACCAAATGAGAATGAGATAATTTACCCAAAATCGAAACTATAGTTTCCCCCACGAAACCTACGTGGGAATTATGTTTATAATCAATAAACCAATTCTAACGTTGAAAAAGAATCCAAATTTCATAAATGATATCTCGCGTAAGGTTAATACCATGGAGCATTTAGCCTTTATCTGCGTGAGTTAAAGATTCTTTTTGTAAATACAAAAACCAACGTAAATTGTGTTTCAATGTTTTATAACCGAAACCTCACATTAATATTGGTATATAGTTTCCGCACGAAACCTACGTGGGAATTATGTTTATAACCGAAAAACAAATTTTTATGTCGAAAAAAGTATCAAAATTTCGTAAAAATTGCGTGAGTTAAATTTCAATGTTCCATAGCGAAAATCTCGCGCAAAGATTTTATCGTTTAGATTTAACGGTAAATCTACGTGATATTTATTTTTGGTCTCAAAAGGAAATAATTTATACATCGAAAAAGGTATCAAAATATAATAAACGATATTTCACGTTAGTTTTTCAATAAGCGTATATTTCCACACGAAACTCACGTGAAAATTGTTTGTAAAAAATTAAACAAATTTTACGTAAAAAAAGTGTCAGAATTTTTGGTAAAAACAAATAACTATAGAGATAGTTTTTTATTCAACATATATAATAGGAGATAGATAGATAAAATAAAAATGTTTATAAAAAATAAAATTTGTAGTTTAAGTTATTCTCGCTTTTTCCAAGATCAAATCTGCGAGCATCTTCTCTTCTTGAGGGTGGCCGTGACTGTAAATCTCGTCGTGATCTCTCATGATCGAAGACACGCTAGGATACTCAGCTCGGTAATCGTAAATTTCTTCTCCTTGCATTTTTTCTTCGTTTCTACGCAAATCAGAGCAAGGTTTAGGTTTTCGATTAGGAAAGTTCACGGGAGTAGCGACAAATTCCCCGCTTGTTTTCATTACCTCGTCGATATTGTAATATTCTCGACACTCATCCCCACTATATTTTTGACGCCCATCAAGTTTTTTATTCCGCTGCATCTTTTTTGGCTTTGCTTCGGATGGTCCGATCGAGCTTCGTTCAAAAAACTCTTCATCCGATGGAGGGTGAACATTTATGAATGGCGCGTGATGAGGAGTCTGGAGATCGACGTGGCCTATATCGCCCACCGCGGGTTTATTTTGACGCGCCTTCTTCAATTCTTTTCTTTTCATTAATGTTGGAGGAGAGGCGTCCAGGCTTTCTTTTTTAACACGAAAATCAAATGGGGTTGAACGAGAGGCCCAAAGCCCTTCCGAAGCTCTTTCGATTTCGTATTCCCTTCTTTTGTCAAGATATGAAGCGATGTGCTCCGAGGTTTGGAGATCAGGGGGGTATAAATTGTCAATATTCTTCGATTCCTTTTTTTTAATTAACGTTGATGATGAAAAGACATTCGGATCTTCGTTGTCAGCTCGATAATCGAACGGGGCTGAACAAGCGGACCAAATCCCTTCCGTAGCTGTGATATTATCTCCTCTTTCCAGGTAGGATGGGGAAAAATCGACGGTTTCACTTTGACGTTGTCCAATTGCCCATCAGAGGTTCCTTTCGACGGAAAATATTTATATTCTTCTTCAATTCCTTCTTTTTATCCAATTTTGGCGAAAAGACGTCCGGGTCTTTACGTTTAGATTTTACCTTTTCTACCTCAAAGCTAGATAGGTAATGTTCCATGGCTTTAGTTGGTGCAAAATTATTAACATCGGTGATAGTTTTTATACTACACGCTTCAGGTGTATTTTTAATTTGGGTTAATACTTTCTTCTTTAATCCCTTCTTTTTATTTGGTGTTTTTGAAAGGTCAACCGATTCTTCATTATTACCTCGACGATCTAAATTCTTATACCCTTTATTAACACTAGAAAGATCCATTGTAGAGTGATTGATAAACTTGACCGAGGCAACCTTTTTATAGAGCGTGGTGACATATTGATAAACTCACTCATGTACTGCTCAGAATAATATTCTTTAATAATTTGCCAAAAAAAAAAAAAACCATTGCCACCAAAGTACTAAATATCCCCACACTCATATATGACGTCAATAAATTTATTCCCCTTGAGAGTATAAAAATTTAACGTGATACAAATTTCATAAACCAATGTAACTAATTTATTTTCGTATTAAAGCAGCTTTAACTATTCTTATCTGAATTACATTTTATATAGTAACGTAATTTTTAAGACCTTTTAACTCAGCGTCGTTTTATCCCTAATCATATCTGCCAATTGTAATCTTTTTGACACTTCTCAAAATTATAAAGCTTCACGTATGTATATTTCTTCGTCTTTTAATACAAAAACACTATTCATTTCAGTTTCAAAGTTTTACGAAAAAGTTTTTGTGTAAGATTACTTTCAATGTTTTAACTTTAAGGTAGAAAAATATAAATCCGCTTTGCAATTTTTCGTTATATCTATAATCTTCAAATCAATCGAATTCAAACTCAAAATAACACCATCACCATATTTTTTTTTAAAAAAAAAGGTTGAAACAGGAAATTAAAAAAAAGCTTTATTGAATGTTTTAATATAAAACTAAAAATTTAAATTTAAAGTAAAATTTTTATTTTTAATTAATTAAGAAAAGATTACATAATTTGATCGCAAACATCCCTTCTTCCGACGAAAACCTATTTCTTGCGAGTCGGCTTCAATTGTTTTTTTAAATTTTTTCTCATTTCCGTATTTAGAGATTTGATGTGCGATTTTATGGTGCTTTTTATTCTATTGATCACGACTCCATTAGGAAATCCTAGTACTTGTGAATAAAATTTTATAGTATTTGGGGTTATTTCTTTCCTTACACACCCCGCTGAGATTTTTTCATTTTTCCTTTCGATCTCGTTCTTGAAAAGCATGAAGAAAAAGTTCCTCTCTCCATTGTTGAAAAGCTTGTTCTCTTCCAGCGGTTCTTTGTTTCTCAAATCCATCAAAGTTTTGGTTTGAGCGTCCGCTTCAATAAGAACGAAATCATTCATCTCCTCAACGTTCATCCTCATTTTTTTTTTGGAACTGATGGGTTGTTCCCTATTCTCTATAAAAATAATAAATCCATTAGTGAATATTAAAACAAATCATATAATGTTTTTATATAAAATATTTTACGGAAATATTTATTTACCTTTTAATTCTTTATTCATTTCTTGTTCGTCATCGTCATCATCATCGTCGTCGTCATCGCCACCGGATTCGAGAAAGTGCACATGATGATAAAAATCGTGTATTCCGCTCACAGAAGAAACATGGGGGTGTGGAGTAGAGGTTGAAGGTAGTTGCGGTATTTCTCTCAATAGTGAAATCCCGCTTCTTTGTCGTCATATCTAAAGGCAGAGGAAACATAATAAAATATACTATATAATATATATAGATATCGATAAGAGAGGCAGCAACTATATATATATTATTTATACCTATAGCTATATACTATATATATATATTATATATATATATATATATATATCAGTGAAAATAAAGGAGCAAAATACTCGTCGTTATCTTTACCTTTATTTTCTTCCCCAATATTTTGCATGACCACATTATCGTAGTAAGAGAGAGAGGGGTGGCAGGAAATTGATTCACTCGATTCGTTGGGTGTTTTCTGTAGTTGTTGACCCCGCTGTTCTTCATTTTCAGAGTCTCCGCTTTGTTTCCGTTTTTGCTTCCGTTCACTTCTGGGTATTTCTTTTTGTGGTGTTTGATTTTTTTCAAATAATGTTTTTCTTAGAAAAGCTTGTTTGATTTTCGAACGATTACCAGAACTCCGGGGAATATCGGGTGATGTAAATTCAACTCGTTCTTGTTCTTTATTTTCCTCCTTTTCAAAACCCTCAGCATCGCGTCCTTCTCCGACTTCGTGAACGGATGACTCATCGGAAGATTCATCGAGTTTTTCACCAGGTGCTTTACTGGCAACCTCCTCCTCCTCCTCCTCCTCCTCCTCCTCCTCCGTTAAGGGGACTCGTCTGGAGCTTTACCAGGCTCCTCTTCGGAAGACTCGCCCTGCGCATTATCTGGCTCTTTATCTGTTTCGTATCTGGATGAAACTTCGTCGGGTAAAATCCGAGCGGATGCTTTAGCTGGTGCGTCAACGTGAACCTCGACGAGCGGCGGACTATCGGGAGACTTTTCATGACGCGCGGTAGAATCTTCATCGGGCTCCTTCTCGTCTTCCCACTGCAGTTTTCCTCCCGTTTCACTCTCTTCTCCGCCCTCTATTTTAAAGTTGTTGGAAAAATGTAGTAGAAGACCTCCTTTTTTGGTTTCTAGATACGTGTTGGCCAGGGTTACGGTGCTTATAGTAGCGTTGTAATATTTCTCCGCCGTATTTTCGTGATGATACATTAATCGGGCGACGTTTTTCCTAAGCTTGGGTTGATGAACTTCCGTTTCTGTAGTCGTGCCTTTTCTCTTAAGCGTGATGGTAAATTGCTTCTTCAAATCACACATCGTCGTTAATGTTTTCATGGCATTGCTTAGCGCTTGAGTCGTGAAAAGCCCCCCCCTGATAATTTAAAAACAACATTTTCTGAGGATCAAAACAATCCGCTCTTTTTGGCGTCCTCGTGAATTCTTCTAATTCGTCGTTTCAATCTTCAAACGCGTTCTCGGTGGCCGCCATTTGTCGCCCCGCCTCCAGGAACGTCGGTCTCACGTACGTCACGTGCCGCCTAGCATTTCAATGTGTGAGTTAACATGATTGTGGCGTCCCCGTACATATTTTGAGTTTTGTGTTTCTCGCAGTTTAAGGTGTAAAGATTTTTAAGTTCGTCCTGATTCGAAGAACCGGCTGAGGAGCTTTCGACATCGGCACCCACGATTTCATTCACAGTTTGTACTTTTTTTATATTGTGGTACTCCACGCCGATTGTATATATGATGCCAGACCTCCCCGAGGAAGCGGCCAAAAGTAAAAAATTACGATGTTTCTTAGTATGGGTGGTGTGTACATCTTTGAGTTAATCATGCCGTTGACGAGATTCTTCATTCCGGTGTGGAAAAAATTATGTCTGATCACCTTCTCGATATTTTCGCAGAAAATCATTTTTGTCACATCCTTCTTTTCTTTTCTCTGTTGGAACGCTGCTTTAGAGTTAGCTAACTGGTGTTTGAAATGAGGATTTTCGGTGGCTATGAACCTCTTTAGGTATTTTTTCACGCCCGATTGAATTCGTTTCAGCTTCATCATCTGTTTCAAAAATGTTACGAAATCCTCGATTTTCATGGTCATGGTGTTCGGCGAAAGCGGGCTCTTTTTCGACCACTCCATTAGTAGCGATAAATATTTTTGACAATGCTCGTACGTCGTCATGCCCAACAGGTGATATTGAAGATTGGTCGCTTTTTTGGGGGAAAATGGAGTATGTGGATTTAACCGCAGTGCGGAAAATACATCGATGATATTTTTTTCGACATTTTGAAACCTCAGCAAGATCTTTTCGTATAACACCGTGTTTTTCTTTAAAAAGGACTTATATTTTGTTATCAAATTATTTTCTATTTTCTGGTGGTGTTCTACCCACGAGGACGATATTTTGTTTTTATTTTTTTCGATTTCAGATTCATTCCCTTCACCAACGTCGTCGCCATCATTTTTACCTTTTGATTTGTTTTGTCCCCCAATTACGGTCGGACTAGAGTTTTTAAGCTCTCTTCGCTCTGAACGATTTAGATTTTTATGGGTAAAAATTTTATTGCATATTACGCACAAAGCCCCGACAGAATTTTTGTTCGATGTGTAAAAGACTTGCTGTTCGTATTTAATTAGTAGATCCTTCGTAGTTTTGCTAATTTTCTCATGGTTTTTCGATTTCAAATGGTCGTTAGGAGATCGGTGAATAACCTTTAAAAAAATAAAAAAAATATTTTAAAAACGAGTTGGTTACCGATAGGAAACAATATGAACTAGTTTGCGTTATCTTTTAACTCACCTTAGAACAAAAATGACATTTAATCCCCCTGTTTTTGAACAACGTGTTTTCTTCTTTGTCGGAAAATGCTCTCCCGCCCTCTTCCTCCTCCGATGGTGTGCTCGTAGTAGTTGTAGGTTTCTCATTAATTCCGTCGTAGAATGTGTTGAAATAAAATACTTCATCAAATAGATTTTTCTAACGAATATATTATATATATATAAATTATATATATATATATATATATTAAATATAAGTATATATATATTAGTAGGTATAATATATATATATAATATAATATAATATATATATAATATATATATATATAGTATATGATATATATGTATATAATTAGATATATATAATGTTAACAAATAACACTAATTATGAACATTTATTTAGGCAATATTGATATATACGTTTTAAATGATTTAGTCAGCCAAATTAAATTTACTGAAAGAAAATTAAACGAATATATTTATAAATTCACAAAAACTTTACGCCGTAGAGCTTTTTAGTAACATAGTCATATCCCTTAATGTAATTTTGATGTTAGGATTATCTTTTCCACCTTCATCCGGTTGATTAACAACCTGTTTCAGATCTTTTTTAATCTTTGACGTATGGTTTCTTCTCTTTTGCAGTTTGCTGACGGGTCATGAATTGGATTCACGGCTTTCGAAGATAATTTGAAAAATAGAGCTATGAGAAGATGGAGATGAAATCGACTTATCACTTTCTTCCTCCTTGTGAGATTTCATATTCCTCATAAAATCGAGCAGTTTTTGCTTCTCTTTTTCGCTCAAATCTTTAAACTTTCTCCTAAATTTTTTATCCTTATCCTTAGAGCAAGAACGCGACTTCTTTTTCGATTTCATTTTTACAGTGTAATCTGAAATTTAAGCAATGAGAAAAAGACAATATAGCTAGTTTTATTATCATCTATAACATCATATTTTAAATTTAGTCCTAAAAATTTCCTATTGAAAAATTTAAAATGCATTTTATTTTATAAGGTATTAACTAACGTATTTAAAAAATAAAAAAGTTACGAGCTTAGCTTTTGCAAACAAATTCAAACGTTACAATTGAAAATTTACTATGAACAAAAATTTAAATCTTAGGCCAAGTTTTGTAAAAATATAAATTTATACTAATTATATAGATATATATATATTATATATATATATATATATATATAATATATATATAGTATATACTATAGTATATATATAGTTAATATATATAATATATAATATATTAAGTATATATATATATTAATATATTATATATATATTAATATATATATATATTATATAATATTCCTAAATCAATGGTCGATGCATTTCAAATAACGAGTAACATATTTTAGTAATCTTTTCAAAAATAAATTATTTTCATTAACGCTATGTAAATTGACTTTCCCTGAAACAAACTATGGATAAATAATATCTCTAAATAAAAAATTTAACACTGTACAAGTTGTTTTAAAGCGTAAAAAATTAGGGAAAACGAATAATGCTAAATGAAAATTTAAAAAATTTTAAACTTCGTATTTCATTATATTGAAAAGTTTGATTTCCAAATTACCAGATAGTGAAATATTCTAGTAAATGATTTTGAAACAAATATTCTCATATGCGAAAATGAAATATGCTTGTCATGTATTGTATTTATTTGTTTAATTACTATATTACTATATTTCATAAAGGTAATTTCATACACATAATTTCAGAAAAACCCCATTACCTTAAAATTATATTTATTTGCTAAACTTAATCTGGAACTGAAAACTCATGGCAATTATTCACAGGCAAAATTTCTTACGTATATGATTTCCAAATTGCATATTTTTCTTAAAGATTAGAACTAACCCTTACAGATTATGAGTAATTAAAATTTATTGTTTGTAATATAATTAATTACTTTCCATCAAACAAAACAATGGATAAAAAAATATCTCTAAATGAAAATTTAGCCCTAAATATTGATTTTAAAGCCAAATCAATAATTCCAAAAAATACCAGTTTGTAAATCTTACGCAAGAATTATCATATAACGGACATTTATTGAAGCGAAACATTTTTATTATGGCATTAAACATTTTTTTTCGATTGGGGTATTTTATATTTATTGTTAAACTATTTACTATATATATTTAGTATATAGTATAAAATATTAAATATATAGTATATATATATATAGTATATATATATATTATATAAATATATTATATATTATATATAATATATATATGATATATATATATATATATATACATATACTTCAGAACTCATAATACACTACATATAGAAACTTCCATAACAATAGGGACCTCACAATGATAAAAATTATAACAAGACTATTAGCTTAGTAAAACTTACATATTCCAAATAACTAATTTAATAGGCAAACTTACCTCCAAAATACCTCCACTCCAGGTAGTATTCTATATATACTGCTATCTACTTAATTAACTGATACTCTAAGCTACTTATTCAAAGCGGCCAAGATCTATAGCGTAGAAGCGATACGTGCTATAATATTTAATGTACAATCAATATAATAAGCACATAGAGTGTCAGTTCAGACTCCTTTACCTCTATACAACATAATTAAACTAATTTTAAACGAAGCTCACACACCAACTATAAAACACTATTCTCAATTCGCTATCTATAAATATCAACATAACGCGATCCGCTAATCAGCTCTAACTCTATCTCCAATATACACCACACATCATAAAGTCAATTAAGACCAATCACCTTATCTCTCTCATTAAATATCTACTAGCAAAGACATATACATACAAATAGAAAGAGAAATAAAGCCGACAGCAAACCGTAAGAAAAAATAACATAAAAAATATACGCGAACAAACAGCTACAAGCTCCACCAATGCTATAAAACCAACCGTGTCCTATTCCATCAACAAAAATCTTCCCAGACTTTCTTTGTCATTACAAAAACAACGATCCTAGTACTCTTAAAAAAAACATTTACACATTATATATACCACATACCTCAATACCCAACATATTATGATAGCCCAAAAATCCATAAAAGACTGAAATTCCAAAACAACTTTATCACACAATCACGTTTTGATCCAACACAACAAAATTTCATTCACGCCGGATAAATAATATTAACAGAAGAATTGAAAATCGTCACAGAGATCGATCGTCAACTGGTGATGAGAGAGCTTTAGGTAAATTAGAAATAAAGCGAGAAACACACACAACATGACTGTTCGTCTCAAAAACACGAGAATCCCAACGGCGTCTTCCCAAAGTGAATCTAATACAATAGCAACATATCCCTTACAAATAGTATAGGGTATTTTATAAGATACATATACCTCTAATGTCGCACGAACCACCACCTTCCAGTGGCCAAAACCATATCCCCACCAGGCAAAACGGATTTCCCCTATACAAAACATAATAGACCGGTTCCTCCGGCAAACAACCTAAAATTTTCTTTATATATATACAATATCCCTAACTGAAAATTCTCGAGATTAACAGACAATTTACGTTCTACAGCTACATCCTTCTATTATACTGCAAACTCTATCTGACATGTAGATAATCTCTACTCAAATATCATTCTTAGTATTGCCTACTCAAGTACCCGCGCTTTAATAAATCTTAGCACGCTATCATACAATATACTATATCCTTACATACTGTAAAAAAAAAAAAAAATATAAGAAATAAAGCTAAAAATATAATAAATGAAAGCAACTGAAAACCCACAAAATAGATCATCTCCGACGGATAAGCATACTCGAATATATTTATATAAAGAGCTGAGTATTATAAGTAATACCAATATAACGCACACAGTATAACACAAAAAAAAATAAATAAAGTAAACTAATTTGAAACCCGCTGAGCAGCATACCCCGGCAATCAGCACTATATATAGTAACAGTTCGCCACAATATAAGCTTCACTGGCAGCAAATAAATCATACCTAATAATATCAAAACGGAGCAAGAGGACACACTTAGTAAAACAACGCTAATATCTGTCTACTTGACACAACGAGATGCAAGCTATCAAAAATCAACACTACACACAAATACACTCCATATTTCGCAAATAATAAAATCACAACACAGCACTATCGCATAACATCTGCGAAAGACACAGAAAAAAATCATCCGAAGCAAAAGAAAACGATCAATTCACATCCTTCCCTTTCTTTATTAAATTCCACAACATTCGCACTCATTATTCAAGACTCAACTTGGTTTATTAAAAGCATCTTATTCATCGACTCTGCAATGGAAGAAAAAAATCGAATCCACCTTTTAAGTTCCCCAACAATAGGTAGTTCCAATTTCAGTACAACTTAACTTCACAATGTAAAAGAACATCACTTCAAATCCCAACTCTCAAGCGCCTCATCACTACCTAAATTCAATAAATACGAAAAATACAATACATGATAAAACATATATCCACAAACAAAAGTACCTGTTATCATAACCAACACTTCCTCAGTCTATATCAGCATATAAAAAACGTAAATTTTTCCACACTCAACATTCGCAAATTAATGTCTCGATTTTCACCTAATTTCCAAAAGATTCTAACGTACTCAAAAATTCAACAAAGTATAATATCGAAAACAGCGAAATTATCTGAACGATATATTTTTTTAATGGTAGCGAGAAAAACACAATCCCGCTATCTCATCTCGGTCACTCACTAATTACACAATATAAGCGAACCACACTAATAAATATATCTGCCTAGTATAAGAAGATCATCATTAACAACATAATTTTAAAAATCGCGATAAAATGCTCACTGAAAACAAGAAATCTTTCGAAGAGACGAGCAAACTACACAAGGAATCAAACCTTAACATTCTCGCTATATTTAAGAGCTATCATAATCCACACTCAAAACTATTAGAAATCGAAATAGCAGAAACAAGAAAAATGATATATTTTAAGCGCGAAGGAAGAGAAGCCAAAACTACAGATCACCTTTTCACGATTCGCCAATTTAAGATCTACAAATTCACTAATATTCGCGAATATATCAAGGCTCATTCACTATTACTCACAAAATATAAAGGCTCTAAATTGACTACTAATAAATGTCGAAACATGACAGGAAACATACAAAAAAGTCTATATCCTTTGGTAGAGGACCTCACGGATCCACCTATCATTAATAGTATCACGCAAATTAAAGGCTCAATTACACTAAAATTTATCTCAATTTCTAAGGCTCATTACACAATATTCTCACGAAAAATAAAAGACTCATATCACTAAATTATCAAGATACGACAACTATCGAAAATACGTTCCTTCAGGCCGTAGTAGAACAGTCGAACGCTACATCTCCAGTTCTTGCGCAATTTAAAGCATCATTCACTAAATTCCAATATTAAGCATTCATATGCACTAAATATTTCGCAATTTAAGGCTCATACACTATAATATATCGCAAAAAAGTTTAAGCTCATATTCCACAAATAGTAATTGCGAAAATGCGAACGTGAAATAAATTTTTATGAAAAGAGGAAATTACGATCCTTACTCCAGATTCGCAATTTATAAGGCTTGCATTCACTGAATTACTCAATTTAGAGTCTACATTCACTTAATATGCAATTAATAGCTCATTCACTAATTTAAATCAAAAATGAGTGAAATGATAAAATTATACGAAAAATTGCTGTTTTATATAAGTATTATTAAACATTAACTCTCTTCCTAAGGTCACTCCCCACTTAAATGTAAGTCAAAACACTAATATAAGAATAATGATTAGCTCAAAAATAAAATTTTTCATTAACGAAGATATCGCGTTAAAGAGCTTTATATACCTCTTAACCCACATCATCCCCTGACAAGACATCATCCCAAGTAAAGATAAAAAATCCAACGAAAGGCCTTTTTCACAAAATAAAAACAAAGAGAGAACGAGTGGAAAAAAGACTTCGTAAAAAATGAACTTTTAAATTTGGCTCACATCAAAAAAAATAAAACATTAAATATTATAATTTAAAACTTATTTATATAAATAGAATAAAGAATATATACATACATAAATTATATTAAGAAATTATTTGATTCATAGAAATATATAAAAAAAAAAAAATAAAATTGAGAAGATAAATATAAATTTTTTTAATGAAATGATTGGTAATATAAGTTAAATACGTATAATATTGATATCTACACAGTATTTTTATGTTGAAGTTTTCACTCACTATGGCATGAATCAATATCACCTCATATAAACGAACAATGACCTAAACTATATCAAAACACATTAGACTTATACGTATGAGAATTAAGCACCCTTAAAATTATCATATATGTTTAACATAGAATAAAGAAAAGATCAGATCAAAACAGAGAACCATACAACTATATGTAGCCATCCCTACAAACGTATCACCTGAATTTCCATTTCACACATCTTTGAATATAAATATAAGAACACTAATTATCAAACAAATATGATACATTAACAATAACAAAATATAATCAATAATAACATAGCAAGCCAAGAACTCACCAGCCAAATAAATATCATTATAACAGAAAAGATAATATATAATAATATATAGAGATATATAAGTATATAATTCCTTAACAATATAAAGAATAAAATTGCAGATAATTGAATATAAACGAAGGCTCAATTATTCAGAGAATTTAATAATAAATATAAAATTACAATAACAAGACCAGTCATGTGAGAGAATTCTAGATAGAGAGAACTTATATCATAGAATTCAAAATAATAATATAAAGGATGAGACACACCACACAAAATATTCTATTACAAACAAGTTCATATCTAAAGATACAGAATACATCTAACTACCTAAGCTCTATCGACAAGATATCCATAGATATTAAAAAAAATCAAAAAAAAGAATCATAAAAAATAAAACCAGCATGACAAAACACTCAAAATGAATAAATAAAAATAATTTCAAAAGGTGAAATTTAGATATAAAAATAATAGTTATCACATAAATAAGACAAAAAATAACGAATCTAATATTAAATATCTAGACTTTAAAAAGAAGCTAAAATATAAACCTAACACCTCTAATCCACCATTATTATTAGAGACAAGTAGCTATCAGACAAACCATCCCAAAAAAATAATTTAAAAAAAAATACAGGAAAAAATCAGATGGTTAGGACCATATAGGATAATGAAAAAGATTTCAAAAATTATTTACAAATTGCAACAAAAAAAAGATCAGAATAATAATATTTATAAATTAGGAAATCGCAACATAATTCACCCACACATCCTTATATGGTTACTTTCCATGCTTGATATATTTATTAGGGATGTATTTTGAATGCTTTCTGAGAATAAGATAATCGACAAATTAATTCCTTGAAATAAATAATTGCTTCCTTAATATGATATAACTTTTTCCCCACGCAATCGATAACTACTTAACACTAAATAAAGGTTGTATTTTTTATTTAGCGAATATATTTTTACAGTCATCGATGTCCATTAATCCATAAGACATGAAGGAATATTTACATTATTTATTTAAAACAGTATTATTAAATAAATAACCACTAAATTAGAGAGAAAGCATCGCACATAATCAATTCACTCACCTCTTTATCCCATTTACTGAGTTGCGGTAGGATCTCTAAAGGAAGAAAAACGCAATCAGAATCAAACCACCGCTAGGATAAAAAAAGAATACCACTCAGACCTAAGACATCGAAATAATGTAGAAATTTGAGCATTTTTAACGAGTGATATTCTGCATTATCTAAAGGATTAAAGGATTGATACTCCATTCTCGGACGTTTATGAAACATATCCAAGAAACTTAAGAAAAATGCTTTAAAGTTAGTAGTACTTCACGTACACCTTTTCTGAATATCAAAGAAAAAAAAAAAAATCTGCTAAAATCTACTGTTAGCTTAAAAGTTCTACCACAATTCTACTAATACATATAAGTATCTCTATATACCGATTTTTCATGCAAACGATAAAAAACTAATAATCTTACACGATTTATCATCAAGATTTAATCTTGGATTCAGTCTATAAGATGATACAAATCCGAGATATCAGCATTCCCACAACTCATACGAGATAAGTCCTCAATAGTATTAGATACAAAATTACTCTATTCTAAAGAAATTATCGATCACAAAGACTATAATAAAACCAACATCTTTGAATATAATTCTTTTATGTGAACACACCCTAAATGCTAACATTTAAAACGTATATGCAACGCCATTACACATCAACAAATATCACCACATCTCAACATCAAACCACTTTTATCGCGTAAAGCACAATATATATATGAGAAAAAAACGAGATAAAAAAGAAAATTATCATCTACCCCGAGCTGCAATAATAATAACTACTCAAAATATATGAAAACATTAAATCTACTTTAAAATATTATATATACACAACATCTAATTATATTTCTGCAGCACAAGAGTCCTACACCTCTATCCAGCCACGAACCTGTACAGTCAAGCACATGCCGACCACTCCTTGTCAGCATTTCTTCTTAACCGAATCTTTCACGCGAAACCTGGATATCGATACCGACCCCCGCGCACCAAAACGAATAACTTCGCGTAGCGCAATAAATAGAGATAGCAAAGAGAAAAAGACCAATATGCTCCCGAGATCAAAAATCAACTAATTTCCTACTAACAATGCATCTCCCAACATATTCACCCCTAACTCAATATACACTTTCACTTTAGCGACAAAAAATCAGCACAAAATCTACATTCAATTAAATCCAGAATTAACAATTAAGAACCCCACCTGACTACATATCTGAGACAAGAATTTACACCTATATAAAAAAAACCTGTTCAAAATTATCACACCACATAATAAATATGATGTTATTCACAAGGAGAAAAGGTCTAACACAGCAGAAAAAAAACACAAATGACCCTTTTATCTAGAAGAACAAATGTCTCTAAATAAATATTAATTATTCAGGATGTACGTCACCCAAGGACTTAAAAGACTTATCAGAAAGAACCCACGAGACTAGCGGCGAAAACAATACCTAGTAAAAGAATTAAAAGTAAATAGAATGTTGTAAGCTATTAAGTCTAAAACCGAATGTAAAGAATATCCACTAACAACCGTAGAGTATTTAATGAACTACAAAAGGCCGTCACGCAAAACACACATACGAAAAAAAATGACAAATTAAAAGAAAAAAAAAATTCCGAGCTTAATGTGCACAAGAAAAAAGTAACAATCTTATGAGAAGTAATAAGACTTACACTGCACGAATTTTTGTAGAAATCTCGAGTGAATACGTTATTATATCTATCTCCTTTCCTTGTGTGCCGAACAGAATAATTATAATAAAAGCTATATAATATGAGGAGTTGTTAAATCTATTGATAATAAGGAGAAAAATTACAGAAGAATATGCCTCAAATATTTAGTGAGTTAGATCAAACGCATATAGAAATGACCGCTTTAGTTCTCCTATAGAAAAGGAATTATGCCTCAAGCTAACCAACACAAAAAAAAAACCAACAACCACAGTATAAAAACAGCGAACGACCACACCACCAAAATATCGCAATTGTGCAACAAAGAAACCGTAAAAAAAGCAATCAAAGAACGACCAATTTACAATATATAATAAGACCAACTACTCCATCTATCTAATACGATCTAAAATAATAACATTCATGACGATGTAAGACGATTCAATAATATAGTTACATACTAACTAATAACCACTTATCTCTACAATCTCAAAAAATAATCAATGATTAACCTGCTCTTCAATAATCTTATCACCTACCACGACAACTTTTATTCCAATCACTTTTCGCCGTCATGTAAGACGCTTCATCAATATCTATCTCAGTCCGCGAGCACGAAACGACATTCCGAGACCTGAAACGTAAGCCAATCACCCACACGAGCCCTAAACCCGGAAATTCTACTACTACCTATCACAGCCCTCTAAATTAAAACCAACACGAGGACATCCACGAACAGACCGACCCATTGACCACCGCCACAACACCTTCAACTCCGTCAATGTCAACCACTTAATACTGCGAATACCAACGTAAGACATTATCGATTCTCATCGTTCAACGATCCAGCATAAATCCACCAAAAAGATTACTGCCCGGTATGTTGAATCAAGCTGCTCACAAATATACCTACGACGAAGACCACCCATGATGACACACCGAAGAACAACACATTCTGAAAGAAAGTTTACCTGTTATAGTCCACATAACTCGTAGCTAACTACACGCAAAACTATAGCCGATCCGGCCAGAAACCACGACACACAAATAACACCGGCTGTTGAATCCGAAACACTAACGCAAACGCTCGCAACAAGCGTCCTTTAAGACCTAGCCACCTCTATGGACAACAACACGAAAGGATAACGAATCTTACACCGGACCCGGCACATATCGCACACACACCACCTAGCAACATTGCCGTCTCCACAACGGCCTCAGACCGCTTTCGCTAACCAAGCAAAGCTCAAAATATTAATACCTTAAGTACACCTACTGGGTTCGAATACCACAATAAATCACCAATCAAAATTACAATCTCCCACACACTTACGACTGACGCGCACCCTTCCTTCACTCTTACCAGAGCAAGCCCGACGTAATTCACATTACATCCACACCAGGCCCTTTTACCCACCCCCGACGAACGACAAACATACCAGCCAACCCGTCCCACAGAACGCAGCGCACGAGGCGCCACTATATACATACAACCAGCACCCCAGAGATCGACCGGATATACATCACTCTTCAATGTTCCTACTACCCCGCATACCATCTCTCCCAACTCACAACGCCACAGGTCTAACCCACGCCATGAAAACATAAGAATAAAACAAAGCCCATCACATACGAGAGGAATTAGCAAACCGCACGAAGTCAAACCACGCTAATTTATCATATTATACAAAACCAGATCACTAACAACGCCATCACTACACAACCCACCTATTCTTCCATACATACTTCTACTCACACCTCCTAGGCCGTTAGACACCAAGAGCGACCAACACCGCCACCACTACACAGAACAACGCACGTTATAGCCTTCACCAGTTCATATTGGAGACCTTTATTAATTACTACTGAAAAAAGACCAGTACGAAAGATTAAAGCTCGGCCAAGATACAAGATGGGGAAAAAGAAAAACAAACCGCAGAGAAGCCCGAGAAAATACATAGAGATATCGAGAAGAAAGGTGTCAGGAAAAAAATAGCGAATAGATACGCGGCTCATATCATCCGTAACCTCCGCCGTCGCCAATGGCCTCAACGTTTACGCACGATAAATTACTCGCTGAAACACGGATTGTATTTCGTCGAAGTAAAAAGGGTATTCTCCCGGCGATGAACATTTGAGTCTACTTTTCAAATGAAACGTCGAAGTTAAAACATACAATGAAAAAACAGTTGACAAAGAAACAACGATTTCCCTCCGATTCGAGACTAACACAAAAGCTCAACCACCACAAAGAGTAGAAAAACCTTCATATTGCGACACACACACGTCTCAAGTATATCGCAATACCGTTATCACGAAAAAGAAAAAGACGTAAGTCACCGATAATTACAGAAGGAAAAACTATTACCTAATCATAGATATAATAATAACTGCTTTGATAAATCTTTCGAATACGTTATAGAAGTGCTCTCTGAATACATTGGAGAATTCACTCCCTTGGACAAAGTCACTGAACTGTTCCCCGAAAGTAAAGAGGAGCCGTTCCTCGCCCTGTAAACGAATAGTCGAAACTCTAATTAGAGATTCGAAGCTGAAAGTAACTAGTTAAAACCACGGCTCTGTATCCGAACGCATGACTAACGTCCACAGTACCCAGTTATCCCGTCCCCACTCGTAAATTAATCCTGCAAAGGCCGCTATTAAGCGTTTAGAGTACCACAAAACGACATTAACCCGCCTCGGTTTCATTTCAGAGCGAACAGTCGAACGGAGGATTAGAGACAAATACAACACTTCCAGGTCTCATTCCATCTATACTCCAAGGCACGACAACAGCCACTTCTTAATCACGATCTACAGAAAAAACTCCATATATCAATTCCTCCGAACTTATAAAGCTCTGACAATCGAAATAGATGAGACATATTAACGAGAGTAAATATGCTGAAAAAATACTCGCATATCCAAGTAAGAAATAAGGGATCCCCATCCACTATCGACAAAAAAAAAGTATATAATAGAAGAATAATCGAAACAAAAGAAAACACGCAATATTCCCCATCCGCCCTGACGCATAAGCACCTTGAACCCACACATGCGTAAAGATCCCAACCCGAGTCGAACGACCAAACTTTGAAGCTATCTCTACAGCGGGTTATTACCCAGTTCCCTGTAATTTCACAACGAAGTCCGCGCGCTACAAGGAGTATATAATTTGTCGTGACGATATAACAAGGAAACATGACAGGCACAAACTAATATACTAAAAAAATAACAATTTTTAAAACGCACCACGAAGTCGAACTAAAGATAACTCGTGCTGCCTCGCCACACCAAAAATGAACATACTCAAAAAACAACTATGACGCA
>JABUQX010065991.1:22500-32596 GCA_015478945.1 Trachelipus rathkii | reverse complement strand
ATTAGATTTTGCTTAGTTGACATATTATATTCAAAATAAATTTTAAGAGCTTGATTTTTTTGATTATTAAGCAAAACATATTTAAGAAAAACAAATATCGCAATTTAATAAAATTTTGCTTAGTTGACAAATTAAATTTTGCATATTTGACAATTGATATTAAAAATATATTTTAAAAGCTTTATTTATTTTTAATTATTAAGCACAATATAATTTAAATAAAACAAATTTAATTTTATTTTGCTGAATCAACGAATTAAATCTGTTGCATCATGTTTCGAAAGATATAGACTGCAAAATAATTTTTTCGTTCCTTAAGCGAGTTTTTTTTATAAAGAAACCAAAAAAAAAATTAAATACGCGACGCGTCGAGATAGGCGACCGCAGTTTTCTGTTACTTCGTTACGACATGCTTAACCTTACGGGACTTCGCGAAGTCCTTGAATAATATTTTTTCATTAGAAAATAACTGAATGTAAAAAAACGAAACTTTTATTTTGCTCAATCTCCCGAGACAGTACCAAAGTAATGTTTATTCGTGCCAACCTGGACACTCCCGGAAGAACGAAGGGGTGTTCTAACGCCACCTTAACATCCGCTTTGAGTCTCTCTGAGATTATTTAACAAACGACCGTTCCGGGCGTGAAATGAGTTTCTGTGGGTACTTATCGAAAAAATATTTATATTGTTTTAAGTTTTTTTTTTCAATTTGGTACACGGATGAAAATGGTTTGTAAAGAAGATGTTGTTTTACGGGAGAGCCATTTCGAAATTTGATCGACGGGTTAAATGGGCGTCGCTGCAATATTTTTATTCTTTTTTTAATTAGTTACCTCTAAAATTATTTAATCGTAGAAAATGGAATTTAGGTTGCATACATAACTATAAAAAAAAATATTTAATAATAAATAAAATATAGTAACAGAGATAATAAATAATTTAAGACCTTTAAGAAAAATTAAGAACGAAGAAAAAAAATAAATATCCAATATGTGAATTAACTGATTATTATCAATTCTTTACAGAAGAACATAGATTCCGAATTTTTTTTTTCTTTGGTTTTTCTTTCTCGAAAAAAAAAGCTCGCTTAAGGAACAAAAAAATGTATTTTTGCAACCATCTCCCGAAAAGTAGAGAGTAACGTTATTTCGTGAACCGAGCGACCGTAGGAGGTACCTTTAAGATTTTTTTTTACCTAGTTAATAATGTTTAGAGATGTAGCAAAAAAATGACAGCTCCAAAGGAACCTATAAGAAAATGGGCGTCGTGCGTTGTTTTTTTAATTATTTTGGGTTTAGCTACCTCTAAAAATTATTTTTCAGTAGAAAAACTGGAATTTAAGGGAGACTAATTAATTCTTAACCACATTAATAATATATATAAAAGCTCGTGCAAAACGAATTTTCTTAAGGAACGAAAAAATTTATTTGCAGACATCTCCCGAGAAGTAAAAAGTTACGTTAGTTTGTGCCCCGATCGAACCTGGCGACCTTTAAGATTTCTTTAGAAGCGTCGAATTTATTATAATATAATATAGTATTATATGATATATATATATATATATATTATAATTATATAATATAATAGTATATTATATATATATAGTATATATATATATAATATTATATATAATATATATGAATATATATAATATATATATATATATATATATATAATGATATACTATATATATATATATATATAGTATATAAATATATATATAGATATAGTAGTAATATATATAATATATCATATATTAATAATATATATTAAGAAGTTGATCATTCAGGTTATTTCACTATCATTAATTGTATGGGTATTTTCTATGTTCTTAATTTTCCTAATTTTAATTTATCATACCTTTATCCATGAACTGTTCGTATTTTTTTCCTCAAAATACGAAAGTGACGTTACGTAAATACCGAGACGATACTCGGAGGGGATCACTCGAGGCCGGGTTTCCTCTACGGCGTCACTATAATATAATGACGTTTCTCGATTACCATAAAAACGACCTCGAACGACCAAACGGCAATATTTTGAGGGATGAAATACTATCGTTAGGCGTAATAATTATTATTATAGTGACGTTTATTCTGTACCGTTTATAAGTCGAAGGTATAAGTTAAAATTTGAAGAAAAATTTTTTCAATTTTTTCAGAGGTCGACTTTTTGGAGAGCGATTTTGATTTAGACCCTTTGAGTTATAAACGGTTCCGATGAAACGTCACTATTGGAACTATTATTACGCTTCAACGACGTTCTAAGGGTAAAAAAAACGATTTCTCAAACGCGCTCGTAGATCCATTTACTTTGGGTTTTACGAAACGTCACCTATTATGACGAACGACGTTCCGAGGTAAAGATGGGCGTCGTTGCAAATTTTATTATTTTTTTTAATTTAGTACCTACTAAAAATTATTTATCGCTAGAAAATTGGATTTGGAGATAAAACTAAAAAAAAAATTAAAGAAAATAAATATAAGTTTATAAATCATGATAAATAATAAAGACTTTAAGAAAAATTAAGAACGATGAAAAAAATAAATATCCCAATATGTGATATAACCAAAGAAGTCAAATTCTTTACAACTTAGATTCCGTAAAAATTTTTTTTTTGTGGTTTCTCTCGGGAAGAAAAAGAACTCGCTTAAGGAACCAAAAAATTTAATTTGCACCATCTCCCGAAAAAGTAGAGAGAACTTATTTCGTTGCCCCGAGGTGAACGCGGTAGAAGTGGTTGCAAGTTTAATATTTATTTACGGTATAATTTTAAAGTTGTAGCCAAAAAAATCGACTCCAAAGCCTATAGGAAGATGGGGGTTGGGAGATTCGTTGTTTGTGTTAATTATTTCTTGTTTAGTTACCTCTAAGAAAAAAATATTTTTCATAGAAAGAAAATGGAATGTAGTACACTTAATAAAATTAAAAAAGAAGAATTAATAGAGAAATATATAAAGTACAGCTTTGCCGCTCGAAAAAAAGAAAAACTCGGCTTAAGGAACGAGAAAATTTATTTTGCAACATCTCCCGGGAAGTAAAAAGTTACGTTATTTTGGTGCCCCGATCGAAGCGTAAGTAAGGACCTTTAAGATTTCTTTACGAAACTAATTATATTAAGAATTGATATTCGGGTATTCACACTCATCAGTTAAATTGTTTATTTTAAATTCTAGTTCTCAATAAGATGATTTCCGTAAAGATTTCATCCATACCTTAAATATCCGTGAAGACGTTTTCAGTTTTTCCTCAAAATACGATAGTGGCGTTTGGTAATTTCCAAGACGATACTCGGAAGATATCAATCGAGAGAAGTACACGGGTGAATGTCCTCTACGCGTCACTAGTAAAGTATAATGACGTTTCTCGGAATGTGACCATAAAAAAGAGAAAACTCGAGGAACGATTTTCAGGGCAGTGAACTATTCGTAAGCGTATAATGTTAATTATTTATATGACCTTTTTTCGATGTGTACCGTTTAAAGGTCGAAGGTATAAGTTAAAATTTGAAGAAAAAAAAAAGAAATTTTCAATTTTTGTTAATCTTGTAGGTAAGAATTGAGAGCGATTTTGATTTAGACTTTTTGAGTTATAAACGGTTCCGTTGAAACGTCACTATTGAACTACTATTACGCTTAACGACGTTCTAAGCATAAAAAAATGGATTCTAAACGGCGTAGAGTCATTTATTTGGGCTTTTACGAAACGTCACTATTACGGCCACGCCATTTCCTATAGGCCTTGAGCGATTTTTTTGCTACACTTTAAAAATTAAACGTAAAAAAATATTAAAAAGGTACCCTCCTAACGGTTCACTCGGGCACGAGAATAACGTACTCTCTACTTTTCGAGAGGTGGTGCGCAAAATAAATTTTTTGTGTCTTTAAGCGAGTTTTTTCCTCGAGAGAAACCAAAAAAAGAAAAAAAATAAATTACGGAATCTGAAGTTTATGTAAACAATTGACTAAATAGTCCTTGAACATATTGGATAATTAAGTTTGTTTCTTAATTTTTTTTAAAGTCTTAATTATTTATTACATGATCTATACTATATTTATTCATATTAATTTTTTATATATCGTTTTCAGCAAATATCCATTTTCATACATAAACATTTTTTAGAGGTGAAGCTAATTAAAAAAGAAAAAAGGATAATAAAAATATTGCACGACGCCCTCCATTTACCTCGGAAACGTGCGTCGTGCGTGATTTTTTTAATTATTTTTTTGTTTAGTTACCAATTTTTGGTTAGTTACCTCTAAAAATTAATTTTCATTGAAAACTGAATTTCAGGGAGACTAGGAAAGAAAAAGAAACAAAATAATGAATAGTCAAATGGTATATAAACTACACTTGCCCTCGAAAAAAAAAAACTCGCTTAAGGAACGAAAAATTTAATTTTGCAACATTCTGCCAGAGAGAAGGTAAAAGAAGAACAAGTACGTTATTTTGTGCCGCCGATGCGGAAGAGCGTAAGTTGGGACCTTTAAGATTTCTTTACCGAGGGGAGATATTTGAGTATAAGAAATGGAGTAGTTCAGGTAGTGTACAGCGATCGAAGATTAATATGTTGATATTTTTTTCTATGGTCTAGAAATTTTGACCGTAATGTTTCAGCATACCTTTATCGCAGAGAATGAAACTGTTCGTTTTTTTGCCTCAAAATGAACGATGAGTGACGTTTACGTGAGAAAATACCGAACGATACTCGAGAGGATGACAATTCGAGAAGCCGGGTATTTCGGTCAATAACGCGTCCACGATAGAAGGGGTATTAATGACGTTTCGTAAAACGGATTACCATAAAAGCGACCTCGAACGATCAAACGCAATATTTTGAGGGATGAAATATCGTTAAGAGTAATAATTGATTATTTATGAATAATAAAATACTTTCTGTACCATTTATAAAAGTTTAAGAATAAAGTTAAAATTTGAAAGAAAAAAAATTTCAATTTCCCCATTTAGGGGGCTTTTGGACGAGAGCGTTTTTATTTAGACTTTTTGAGTTATAAACGAGGTTCCGATGAAACGTCACTAGATTGGGAACGTAGTTAGTGACGCCTTGAACACGTGTGAAGGGTAAAAAAACGGATATCTAAAAGACGCGTGTGAAGAGTCATTGTTACTTTGGCTTTTACAGAAAACGTCGAGAACTATATGACGACGACGTTTCCGAGGTAAATGGGGTGTTAAAAAGTGCAAATATTTTTATTATTTTTTTTAATTTAGTTACCTCTAAAAATTATTGATCGTAGAAAATTTAAATATAGGACAAACTAAAAAAAAAATTAAATATAAATAAAGTATATTAAAGTAGATAAGATAACAAAGGTGTATTAACAAGGATGTAAGGTAGTGGTAGATGATTATTAGTATGTGTGAATAACAGATATCAGAAATTCTTGACCTTAAAGCATTAGATTCGCTAATACTAAGAAAAAGATATTTTTTGTTGGATCTCATCTGAGAAGAAGAGAAAAGAACTCGCTTAAGAACAAAAAATTTTATTTGTGCACCATCTCCGAAAAAGTTAGAGGGATTAACGGTGATTTCGTGAGCCCCGAGGTGAACCGAGTTAGAGAGGTTCGCGTAATTAATATTGTTTTTACTGTTATAATTTTTTAAAAGGTAGCAAAAGAAGAATCGCCTCCAAAGCCGATAGGAAGATGGGCGTGCTGTGAGAGGCGGTGATGTTTGATTTGTAATAATCATATGGCGTTTTAAGTTTATACCGTACGTGAAAGAAGGATTAATTTTTCATACATACTTTAGATATCATTCAGAAGGGAGACTAAATTAGAGAGAATGAAATTAATGAAGATATATAGAAAGGTGAACACTTAGCCGCAGTCGCAAAAAGAAAACGTCGCTTGAAGGAGAACGAAGAAATAATTGTACGTAATTTTGGAGATGCGAAGCAATCTCGCGCGGAAGAAGTGAAAAGTAAAAGGTTACGTGATTATGTGTGCCACCGAGAGTACAGGAAGGCTAGTAAGTAAGGAACCTTGTAAGAGTTGCTTTACGGATCGATATTTATATTAAGAATTGAGATTCAGGTATTCGACCTCATGCTATGTAAATTGTTTATTTTTCTATGTTCTTAATTTTTCCTAATGATTTCGAGAACGAAACCTGAATTTATCCAGTGAACTTGGTCGTTTTGTATGCGCTGCAATGAATACAAGATAGTGACGGTCGTAAGAATTCCGAGACGGAATACTCGAGAACGAGTAATGCAAGTCGGAAGGCACGGGTTTAACCTCTACGGCCGAAGTCGAACGATGAGGGAAATAATATGAAGAGGCGTTTCTCGGAGGGATTAAGCGACATAAGAGAGAACGGAAACGCAGAAGACGTAATGTTTCAGGGAGGAGAATGAGAACTATCGAGTAACCGGTAATATAATTGAGAGAGAATTGAGGATAGAATGAGGTGACCTGGAATGTTGTAGGACGGCATTAAATGTTCTGTGTACGGTCAGTAGTTAGATATTGAAGAGATTGATAGTATGACGAGGGTAATGTCAGAGAACTTATCATTAATTGGTGTTAGTTTTCTGATAGTTTCTTGAAAATTTCCTAATGATGATGTCGAGGAGGATATCAGTAAACCTTTTATCTTAGTATAATGCTCGTCGGTATTTTGAATTTTCTTCTCATTAGTAATATCACTTCTGTTTTAGTGTTTGTTGTATAGTGACTGGTTTGACTGAAATGTCTAGCTACACAGTTGATATTCGGACCTTTGAGATTAGTCTATCTGAGATTCTGAAGGCCGTATGCTTTTATTGTTTTCTCTATTCTGTCACCTGCTTCTATCTTACTTCTTTGATAAAGTGAGTAAATGACTCTCTGTACGAATTTACGCATTAAGAAAGTATCGATCTCTTCGTAACGACAACCCAGACGGCTGAGAGTTTTTTTATGAGAAGATGAGTGAAGGGATATCTTTGCTAATGATTAGTAATAATATTTTACTATATCTTGTCATTAATGATTTACTCGTTCTTGTTATCGTACTGTGGTGTTTTGACCATTAATCTCTTAGTAAGTAAATCTGATGTTACTAATAATTTAATAAATGAAAGCATTCTATTGAACACCTGATGATATATTTTCTTAATTTTTGTTTCCCGATGTGTCTGTTAGCGTTTGAGTGGTGGAAGAAGTCTAATGTTGCATTGCGTACCCGACTTTTATTTTTGTTATGAATTATATATATCCATAATGTATACGATATTAGCATTAGACGTAGCTTCATGCTGTACTGATCTTGGTTATGTATATAGCTGGCACCACTTTAATCGAGTCTATTTTATTCTTACATGTGTGTGATGTATTACAAATACAAAATGACGGGTTCTAATAAGCGGCGATACTAGAGATCATCTTACTATGAGCATTATTGATCGTAGATAACATTACGTGCGATCTATTTTAATGACGATCTGACGTAATTTCCGAGTGTAATATGGTGCCGTCGTATATGCAATATTATTTAATTATATTTTTTTTATTAATAGTTTACCTCTAAAAATTATTTATATTCAAGTTAAGTAAAAATGGTAAGATAAATTTAATGGGAAGTGACTAAATAAACAATATATAAAAAAATTAATATAAATAAATATATATAATATTAAGTTAATAAATTACATGATATATAAAATAATTAAGATATATTTTATACAAATTATTAAAGATGTGTAGAAAAAAATATAATTAATAATATCCAATTATTAATAATAATTTATAATACTAATTATTATATCAATTCTTTTTGACATAAAGAACTTATCCTTATAATTAATTAATTTTTTTTATAGTTTACTCTCCATTAAATTCAAACTCGCTTTAAGGAACTAAAAAAAAATTTATTTTGCACTCATTCTTCCCGAAAGTTTAGAGTGTATTTTTAAGTATAATACGTTATTCCTGTTGCCACCCGAGTGTAATACCGTATTAAGATAGGGTAATGACCTTTAATGATTTTATTACATAGTTATATTGTAAAGTATAATTTTTTATTGCAGTAATTTTTTATCACGAATAGCCTTAGGAGAATTAAATGGGCGTCGTGCGTTGTTTTGTTTAATTAATTTCTTTGTTTTATGTTAAATCACAATCTAAAAAATATTTTCATTATGGATAAAATGATATTTAAGGGTGAGTGACAATATTAAAAAATTTTATAAATTATATATATAATAATAGTTTATATAGTTTTTTAGCTAAAATAAAGCTTCTATCAAGAGAGAGAACCGAAAAAAAATTTATATTTTGCAACTAATCTCTAACCTATGAGATAAGTAACAAAGTTATCGTTATTATTGTGTCAACTATTTAATATATAATATATATTAACCGATCAAGCGTAAATAAAGGGATACCTTTGAAAGATTTCTTTTACGCTTGATAATATTTTATATTAAAATTGTATAATATTTCAGGTATTCACTCATCATTAATTTGTTTTAATTTTTTATTCTATAGTTACTTAATTTAATATTCCTAATATTATTATCATCAACTTTATCCTAGTGTGTGAAATACTTTTCGTATTTTTCCTCAAAATACGATAGTGAACGGTTATTCGAATAAAATTTACAACGTGAACGATTAACTCGGTAAGATATCAATTCTGATAGGCCGGTGTTATCCTAATCATAATATAACGGCTATTGTCATCTTATAGTATATAATTTATCCTATTATCCAATTAATCGTATATCTCGCGGATGTTTTTACTACTTTTTATATAAACGATATTTCGATATGAACGTTTGATGTTGCAGGGTATGAACTGATCTCATATGAGCGTATTTTTAGAATTTTATATATAATTTGTAATGTTAGGTGTTTTTATCTTCTGGTTTTTTGGTTTCTATGTGGTTTTGGTTTGTCTATGTTTACCTTTATTATGACTAAAGTTATTTTTAATAATTTGATAATAAAAAAATTTTATTTTTTGCCTATAGTAGTAAGTACCTAATAACTTTTTGGAGTAATCGATATTTTTGATTTATGAACTAATCTATTTGAATATTATAAACGTTTCACGTAGAAACTAGCACTAATTAATGTAATAACTACTAATTAATTATAAAATTACGCCACCACATACCATCGAAAAAATAAATACAATTTGCGTGTAAGTCATAAATAAATTAAGGATTCAAATATAACGCTTAGTAAGATAGTCTATTTATTTTTTGTGGACTTTTACGAATAAACGTCATATCTAATATATCGTAATCTAACGCCATTTAATTCACTATATATGCCTTGAGCGATTGTTTTGTACTACTATCTTTTTATATAAATTTAAACGTAAATAAAATTAATTATAATATATAGTATTGGTTTGTACGGTTCACTCGTGGCACGAAATAACGTTACTCTCTACATTTAGAGAAGCTTGTAAAAATTATAAAAAAATGAAGTTGTTATATTATACTATTTTTGCTCTTTTTCCCAGCCAAAGGAACCAACAAAAAAAAAATATAAATTGCGGCATCTCTGAGAGTTTGTGATATAAACAAGTCGAGGGGAGTACTAGTTCTAATGATCATATTTTGGTAATATGTTATTTTCTACATGTACTTTTAGATTTCTGTGAGTATGATAGTCTTAATTTAAGTTTTAGTCATTAGTATCATCTTATATTTATACTTTATTTATTTGATTTTAATCAATATTAGATTATTTAAATTTATTTATTATTAGTTAAGTTATGTTATTCTCAATAGCAAATAATTCACCCAATCAGGTGTGTCTATCATATAGTTGGTGTATAGATAGGGTCTAACAGCGGAGTTTATATAAAAAAAAAGGATAGTTGAAATATGAAAAGATTATGTTGAGGGGCAACACGGCGCCCGCTTTATAGCTCTCGGTAGAGGAACGCTAGTCGTCTGAGAATGTGCTGGTGACTTTATTATACTTGATCGTGTTTTGTTTAGTTAACGATTTTTTTGTTTAAGTTACCTCTAAAAATTAGTGTTTTGTTATCTGCAGAAGGTGAATTTACTTGAGAGTGGAAGAGAGAACTAAGATTACAAAAAAAAAAGAGATCATATATAAGTATGATTGTA
>JABUQX010065991.1:12500-15000 GCA_015478945.1 Trachelipus rathkii | reverse complement strand
TACTTTCTTTAAACACAAGAGTATCCATAAGTATACTAGAGTTGGTGTAGGTTGAGATGGTATCGAAGTGAAAAGTATGATTGATTTTGTGTTGGTGAAGAAGGAGATGTTGAAGTATGTGTTGGATGTTAAATCAGTGAGGGGTTTAGGAATGGGATTATCGGATCATTATGTTGTTCTATGTAAAATTAAGTTAGTGGGGGCTTGGATGGAGAGGAAGGTGATACGAAAGGAAGTAGGTAAAATTAAGAGTGAGAAGTTAAGTGAGCAAGAGAATAAGGATAAGTATGTAAGAGCGCTCGCTAGTAAATCGGTTGAATGTGAACAAGTTGATACTGAAGGGCAAGATCCAATTTTTGGCTGGGGCTGGCCCCAGTTTTCACCCCACCTAAAAATGGACATAAAATTCGGAATTTTCAGCCGATTTTGACTATATAAACACCAAAATGTAGCTTTTTTTTGCCCTCTAAAACGTTGTTTTCCGGTGTTTTTCTGTGACTGTAGTCATTCTTTCAGAATTTTCAATTTTTCAAAATTCATGAAAATTCATGTTTCTGACATTTTTGGAGGCAACTTCCAGAATTTTTTACAAAATGACTTCAAACTTGAAATATGCATAGATAGGTCCATTATCTAAAAAAGTACAGAAGTACTTTTTCGATTTTTTGAGTTTTGTGCTCAGCGTCCACCAATTTCCAAACCCATTTTTTTTTAAATTTTGAAATGAAAAATTGCGATAATTTTTTTTTCTGTTCAAGTAAAGTGGATGAAATTTTCAGGGCATATGTAGTCGGGCAAGATGCATCTTTTTTACTTAGATAATTTTTGTGTATACTCAAAAGAAATTTTTTAAAAAATTTTTGAAATTTTTTTTTTTTTGAAAATTTGTTCCAAGAACAAATCAAAAACTAATTCATATACAAAGAAATAATCTAAGTAAAAAATGTGCACCTCCCCCGACTACATAAGCCCTGAAAATTTCATCCACTTCGCCAAAACAAAAAAAAATTTATCGCAATTTTTCATTTCAAAATTAAAAAAAAAATGGGTTTGGAAATTGGTGGACGCTGAGCACAAAACTCAAAAAATCGAAAAAGTACTTCTGTACTTTTTTAGATAATGGACCTATCTATGCATATTTCAAGTTTGAGTCATTTTGTAAAAAATTCTTGGAAGTTTTTGCTCCAAAAATGTGAGACCATGAATTTTCGATGAATTTTGAAAAATTGAAAATTTTAAAGAATGACTACAGTCACAGAAAAAACACCGGAAATTAAAACGTTTAGAGGGCAAAAAAGCTACATTTTGGTGTTTATATAGTCAAAATCGGCTGAAAATTCCGAATTTTATGTCCATTTTTAGGTGGGGTGAAAACTGGGGCCCGTCCCAGGCAAAAAATTGGATCTTGCCCTTAAATAATTAAGAAACAATTGATGGAAGCAATTGTTAGTAGTGCAAAGGAAGTGTGTGGATGTGCTAAAGTAGGAAGTAAGAATGTTAACAGCGAATGGTGGAATGAAGAGGTGATGAAAGCGGTTAAAGGTAAAAAAGAAGCCCGTGGTTGAATGTACTAAAGCAAATGAATGAAGTTTCAAAGAAAGATGCTTTGGAATTATATAAGGAGGAAAAAAAGGAAATACTAAAAGGTGGTATACGTAGGAGAAAACAAGAGGTAAATGAACAGTTTTGGAAGGAGGATGAATGAGGACATACAAGGAAATAGGAGCTCTTCTGGAAGGAAGCGCGAGAAGAACGAGAATAAGGGGAATCTGCTTAGAATAATGAATAGGGATGGTGCTTTTGTAACTGATGAAATGGATGTGAGGGGAGTGTGGAAAGAACACTTCGAAAATCTGCACAATATTAACAGTAATGATGAGGTGTTAGTGAATGTGTGTGGTTTTGATGGTGCAAGAAAGGGAATAGGTATTTTTGGGGATGAGGTTATTAGTAGGAGGAGGTAATGGGTAGGGTGAGAAAGTTGAAGAATGGTAAATCTGCAGGTATAGATAAAATTACTAGTGAAATGATCAAGAGCGGAGGCGAGATGGTGATTGATTGGATTTGGAAGTTGTGTAATAAGCGTTTATGGAGGGTATAGTTCCAAGGGATTGGAGGAGAGCGGTAATAGTACCCTTGTATAAGGGTAAGGGAGAAAAGGGGAACTGTAGAAATTATAGGGGAAATAAGTTTTATTGAGTGTTGTAGGGAAGGTATAATGCTGGTATTCTGGTCGAAAGTGTGCGTCGAGTGACTAGGGACCCTGATTGGTGAAGAACAAGGTGCGTTTAGGAGTGGTAGAGGATGTGTGGATCAAATCTTTACATTGAAACAAATGATTGAGAAAATGGGAGAAGAAGAATAAATTTATATTTAGGTTTTATGGATTACAACAGGCGTATGATAGGATTAATAGGGAAGTTTATGGCTAGGGTATAGTTGATATATGGTGTTGGTGGTCAGGCTTCTGAATGGAATCAAAAGTATGTATGACGATAAG
>JABUQX010065991.1:5000-7500 GCA_015478945.1 Trachelipus rathkii | reverse complement strand
GCGTTTGTATATATATATATATATATATATATATATATAATATATATTATATATATATATATATATATTACTATATATATATATATATAATATATATATATATATATATAGTATATAAAAATACCTTTATCAATAAATATATATATAACAGCCTAGCATGGTATTATATCTATATATTATATATATATATATATATATATATATATATATATATATATATATATATATATATATATTTATATATATATATATATTATATATATATATATATATATATATATATATATATATATATAGATGGTCAGATTTTTTTAATGCTCACAGTATGTAGCTAGAGAACGGCAGGTCTTACAGTAAAACAAATTATATATTTGGAATCAGCCGAAAATTCTAAGGATGGGATTTAACTTTTTTTTTTTTTTTTTTTTGGAAGTAAATTTTTTTTTTTTTTTTTAACTAAAGGAATACCCTAGGGTAAACCGCAAAGATGGCAGGAGTCGGGGTCTCTCGGCCTCCCGGTGGACGACGGGGGGGACTAATCCCCCCCTCCGGGGATGGTCTCCGGAACCCCCGCTCTTTGGTCTTTGGGTGTTGCGGGGGTTCCTCCGACCATCCCCTCCGGGGTATGAAACATCCCCCCCTCTGTCCCCCGTTGGCTCGAGCCCCCTAAAAAAAACTTAAAATTTTCCAAAAAAAAACAAAATTATTTCACCAAATTTAGGGGGCTCGAGCCGACGGGGGACAGAGGGGGGGACGTTTCATACCCCGGAGGGGGGGATTAGTCCCCCCCGTCGTCCACATACCAAAGAGCGGGGGTTCCGGAGACCATCCCCGGAGGGGGGATTAGTCCCCCCCGTCGTCCACCGGGAGGCCGAGAGACCCCGACTCCTGCCATCTTTGCGGTTTACCCAAGGGTATTCTTTAATTAAAAAAAAAAAATTTTTACTTCAAAAAAAAAAAAAAAAAAAAAAAAAAAAAAAAGTTAAATCCCATCCTTAGAATTTTCGGCTGATTCCAAATATATAATTTGTTTTACTGTAGGACCTGCCGTTCTCTAGTTACATACTGTGAGCATTAAAAAAATCTGACCATCTATATATATATATATATATATATATATATATATATATATTATATACTTATTATACACAAATATTATATATATATATATATATAATGTATATATATATAGTATAGAATAAAAAAAATATATATATATATATATATATATATATATATATATACAACACTTATTGTGAACACAAATAATAAATATTTACGTCGAAATAAACAAAGCTCAAAAAATAAAAAAAGTAAGTTCTTTTAATAGCAAATAAAATTTTTTAATTTTCTTTCTAAAATAAAATTTTTTACTCCTAACCTTTCCAATACTTAAATTATTTTGAAGGTACCATGGTTTAAATTAGGTCCAATAATAATATTATATAATAATAATCAATAATAATAATAATATAAATAATAATAATAATAATAATATATAATAATAATAATAATAATAATAATAATTAATATAACTAATAATAATAATATAATAATAATAATAATATAATAATAATAATAATATATAATAATAATAATAATAATAATAATAATATATAATAATTAATATAATAAATAATAATAATAATATTTATAATAATAATAATAATATAATAATAATATAATAATAGTAATTATAATAATAATAATTAATAATATTAATATATTAATATATATATATATATTAAATAATATTATAATATAGTAATAATAATAATAATAATAATAATAATAATAATAATAATAATAATAATAATAATAATAATAATAATAATAATAATAATAATAATAATAATAATAATATAAAATAATAATATATAATTTTCATTTTATTTAAATTGTGTGTTTAAACAATCATTCAAATCTGTTTTATTTACATTTAATAAACTTTAGTACTGTAGTCGCCCTTTAAAATATTAAAACAATAATTTAAATTTTAAATTGCCAGAATAATTATTTATTCTTAATTATTTCAAAGAAAAATTTTAAAAGATCTTATACTTGCATATCAAAATTTATGCAATTTCCATTTAACATTATATATATATATATATATAATATATATATTATATATATATATTTTTTTTTTTATATTTTATACGCGCGCTTTTTTATATAATTTATATATAATATATATATATATTTATAATTATATATTATATATTATTATATATTATATATATATATATATATATATTATATTTTATATTATATATATAGTATATATATTATATATATTATTTCTTATATATACAATATATATATATTATATATATATATATATATATATTAGGCCCTTTTTCTGTTTTACGCTTGGGTCAGTTTTGATTTTTTTTTTTTTTTTTTTTTAATATATTGCTACTATATGATACCAACAATGAATTTCAGTGGTAACGGACATGATTCAAAAGTTCGAAATATTTTAAATAATTTTTTAAAA
>JABUQX010065990.1:47500-50000 GCA_015478945.1 Trachelipus rathkii | reverse complement strand
GCCCTAATATGGGTGTCTACCCCTAGGTTATAAGGTATGAGGATTCGATTGGTGTATATTACAACCTGCTAGGATGCTTCCTACTATGAGTTAGTCTTTTTCTAACACTTATACACACTATGACACTTATAAGCACTTACACTCTCCATAGACACATTAAACCATATACACTTACACTCACACCCACACGCAGATGCACTTACACTTACACTCACACACTCGATATTTTGAAGCCTCAACTTTGATGCCTTAACTTTGATGCCCCAGCATAAATGCCTCAGCATTGATGCCCCAACTTTGATGCTCCATCATAAATGCCTCAGCATTGATGCCTCAACTTTGAAGGTTCGTCTTTGATGACGTCATCTTTGATGCCGTCATCTTTGAGACCATCTATATTGATGATTCATCTTTGATGAAATCATCTTTGATGGCTCATCTCTACCCTACATCAAAGAACAGAGTTAATATTAATGTCTAACCTATGTTATAAGCTGATCACCAGGACGCAGCATGATCTCACCGCGTGAAGTCCCACGAACCCGCACCCGCAGGTGCGTCCCGCCGAGCGAATGAAAAATATATATACTATAAGTCATTCATTTTTATTTCATGCTTAAGCATTTTTTATTAAAAACATTTTCGCGAACCTAAAACTGTAACTCATTACAGACCTATTATTTAACACATATATTTATTAACATTATTTTTACTTAATACTTTTTACTTAATACTTTTTAATTTATAAATTTTTAAAAATTGTATGTAAGAAGAAAAAACCAGAGTGCCTGATATATAAACATTTTATTTTACTACAACTGTACGAAATTTTATTAAAAACATTAACATTACATACCTTAAAGCAGTAAATCAGTAAATCAATAGAGGTGTTACATAGCAACAAGGGGGATTAGTATGCTTTTGTTTTACTGCTTTACTGCTTTAATCATGTTTTACTGCTTTAACTCATGTTTTACTGCTTATATGTTTTACTGCTTTAACTCACATATTTATGCATTACATACCTTAAAGCAGTAAATCAGTAAATCAATAGATGTGTTACCTAACACCAAGGGGGGATTAGTATGCTTTTGTTTTACTGCTTTACTGCTTTAACTCATGTTTTACTGCTTTAACTCATGTTTTACTGCTTTAACTTATATGTTTTACTGCTTTAACTCATATATTTATTAACGTTACATACCTTAAAGCAGTAAATCAGTAAATCAATAGAGGTGTTACCTAACACCAAGGGGGGATTAGTATGCTTTTGTTTTACTGCTTTACTGCTTTAACTCATGTTTTACTGCTTTAACTCATGTTTTACTGCTTTAACTCACTGCTTTACTGCTTTAACTCTCTGCTTTGCTGCTTTAACTCTCTGCTTTACTGCTTTAACTCTCTGCTTTACTGCTTTAACTCACATGTTTTACTGCTTTAACTCATATATTTATTAACATTATGTTTTTTATTTTGTTTTAATACTTTTTATTTATTTTATTATTATTTTTATTTATTTTTATTATTATTTTTATTATTTTTATTATTTTATTTTTATTATTATACTTAGTGTTATTTACTTCAGACCTATTGTTATTATTATTTAGAACACACATACACACGCACACACACACACACACACACACACACACACACACACACACGCACACACTTACACTTATACACACATTCACTATGACACTTATACACACATTCACTATGACACTTACATTTACCCATAGACACTTACATTTACACTTATACACATGCGGTCACACACACACACACACACACACACTTACACTTATACACACATTCACTATGATACTTATACACACATTCACTATGACACTTTCATTTATCCATAGACACTTACACTCACACACAGATTTACTTACACTCACACAGATTTACTTACACTCACACACAGATTTACTTACACACACAGATTTACTTACACTCACACAGATTTACTTACACTCACACACAGATTTACTACACACAGATTTACTCACACTCGCACACAGATTTACACACACACACACACACACACACACACACACACACACACACACACACACACACACACGCACACTCACTTACACATATAACGTATAATTTATTAAAACATTTTATGTTTTAATTAAACATGTACATTTATATTACTCATTCAAATATAACTAAAATTATTTCAAAGTTTCCTAAAACTTCTATAATAAATCAATCATTATCTTTGAATAAAGAATTTATTATTAACTGTTAATACTTTTTGTTTATAAATTTTATAACTATCAAGTTTTAAAATAACTTTTACTAAAATTTTATGAAATTTTATTAAAAACATATATTTTACGTACCTTAAAGCAATAAATCAGTAAATCAGTAAGGTCAGCCCCTAGCACCCCTCTACACCGAGCTATGCCACGTTTTGTTCTATTGACTTACTGCTTTACATCATCTTTAGCCATGTAATAAGTATAAAAATAACAAAATAAGTTCT